>JAJOOR010009490.1:0-48659 GCA_036250505.1 Solanum acaule
TCTTCTTCTTCTTCTTCTTCTTCTTCTTCTTCTTCTTCTTCTTCTTCTTCTTCTTCTTCTTCTTCTTCTTCTTCTTCTTCTTCTTCTTCTTCTTGTTGAACAGGTATATACATGTGTATTGACATAATACACCAAGGATACCGCATCAGGCATGATTTAACTATTCAAATTCATAAAAATTTAAGTGTCTACTTGTGCACACAAAAAGTTGGAGAGCATAGATTCAAACTGAGGTCAAGTTAAATGACATATTTATGTATTACGTCTTTTGTTTATTTATATATATAGTTCAAGAAAGAAAACATAGTATTTTTTAAATGTCACATAAGCTTAGTTAAATCAGGATAAGTAGAAGTGTCTCCTTGACCATTCCGCCTTAAATATTGTGATTTTCTAAAAGAGTCACCTTCTACAAATTATAAATAAGTATATTGACCAAGTATCATTTTTTTTTCTAAAAGCAATCTTATCTTGTTAATTTCGTCTTCTAAATATTATTATCTATATATAGTCCTCAATATTTCAAGCCTCAAACCACATTACTTCTCAACTATTATTAGTGAGTTTTCTTAACTTTAAGAGTATCTGAAAACATGATTGTTGAGAAGAAGAAAAGATCAGTCTTTCGTAATATAAGCTTACAAATTGAACCTTCTAAAGGTGAAGCTAACTGTTACACCATTTATAAACCACAAACGGTTAATACAAATCCTGCACAAGAACCAATTAGAGCTCGTCTTAACCGTAAATACAAGGAGATGCTACATAGATGGCTAGCTGAAAAGAGACAACGTGAAAATTGAGTATTTGACATGGTAGATACAATTTTTTATGATGTATATATTCTTTGAACCAGGATTAAGAGTTTGGGGTTGTAAATTTCTTTTAAAACCGTCAATCTATTTTGTTAGGGGTTCACAAAAAATAAAAATTAAAAATTAAAAATAAAAATATATATATATATAATTAATTAATTTTCTAGTACAAATACAGCATCTAAAAAATAGCTAATGGGTTCGTCTAAACCCACGAACCCCCACCTAGCTCCGCCTATGAATGTATGACATTTTCTTTTCATTATATCATGCTTCCGAATTGGAATTTTTATTTATCACTACCTATATCGTGAATCCTCCACTTAATTATATTATCGCTTGTTTTATCTTATCTTATTCCTGAAAATAAAAAGAATTAGAACATTTGTTTTGTGTGTGTTAGACAATAATTAAACTATTTTTCTTATTTCAAACTGGACTACTAAATTACAACAATAATATCACATTCAAACTTATTTGGATTTTATATTTTATATTTTTCTTTAGTTGTTTAAATTTTTATATATAACTAGTTTTTATCCTAATTAAGGACCAATGAATCTCTAACCAATGATAAATCAAAAAATGAGAGTTAGTAATATAATGACTTTGTAACGAGTGTAGTTTAATTTGTACTTTCTAAAATCATATATATAATTAGTTCTTAACAAAAACTTGTTGGATTGAAGTATTACTATAAGTGAAAACAATAACGTCCTAACTATATGATACAGTCTTTTATTGTCATGTTAAGACTCAAAGACATTAACATTATTCTTATTAAATTTTTCTTACTAATCTAAAGGTTGGGGTTATTAAAAAGAACTCCATGACAAGAAAGGCAAAATGTTACATCCTGAAAAGGAAGTCTACAACAAAGAAACAAAAAATCAACAATTATCAGAAAATACTTGTTAGCTATAAGCTATTTGGCAACTAATTTTGTAGTTGCACTATATTTTTTTATCGTAATCTTTTATATATATATTTTATGTATTCGTACAATATTAATAATTTTAAAATAACGGATGTTGGAATTTAGAACATTCCTCCTCGGAAAGAAAAATAGAATTTTCAATCTTAGAGGGAGAGCCTGGAACAAAGAACCAAAATAGGAATATTATTCACACCAAAGAAAAAATACAACTGAGAATATTTTCTAAACAACAAAAATTGGTGTTGGCCTCACAAGGTTCAACAAATTCTGGGAGGTCTAGTTGGCAACAACGACAAAGCTAATAATGGTGCAAACGGTGGTAGCAACGAAGGAGGGAGAGGCCGCAGAGATGATAGTAGTAGAATTCGAATATCCGAACATTGGTTTTTCATGTTTTCAGACAACAATTTAGTTTTGTTAGTTAAAGTTATTTGTGCCCTAAGTGTTTTGATGAATTTCTTGAAAGAAATCACTTTGAGTTTTGTTCTATCAATAAGATTTGGGTTTTCTGGAAGCAAGATCTTAATTGTTCTATTTTTGCTATATTACAATGTCTATATGGATGATTGTTATGTATTTTTTTAAACTATATTGTATTGTATGATACTGTTTTATTTTAATGAATATAATGTTTAGATAAGTTGTAGCATTTAATGTCTTTATATATTGTCACACATCTACGGTTTAAATGATAAATCTACAAGAAAGGTATGGAACGAGATAAAGCTACTGTAAAAAGGTAGAGTATTCTAGTTCATATTAGAATACTCTTAATATTATTTTTTTGAAGAGCCTATCTCTTTAATATTTTCAATATTTAGTTCTTAGTAAAGGATTATTCCTTAGTTTAATTCAATTATTTATGACCGTGAGAAGTACATGCACATTACCTAGTTAATTATAAATAGGATTGTTAGTTGGATAGATTCTTACCTCGGGACTTTTCTTGTAACAATAACAACGATAAAGAATTCAGTGCAATAAATTCAACAAGTGGAGTCTGGCTAGAATGGTATGTAGACAGTCTTACCCCTAACTTACGAAGGTAACGAGATTACTATTTTTTAACATCATCGCAGACCCCACAAACCCTCTGCTCCATTACCTTTCCAATCACAGAGCTCACAACTCATGATCACAATGCTCTACCCATCATTCTCCTCTACGCAATCACAAAACAACCCTAAAGAAAACACAACCCCATCACCTTTTCGCGATTGAGACACCCAAGCTTGCAACCTCAAATTTCATAAAAATCAGGTGCCTACCATTATCTGGTTAAGTGCACAAACCTATCGAGACAAAAATCAAATATGCAAATTTCACCAAAATGCCCTATGAACTTGCTGGGATGCTCAAATACCAGGCTGAGGTATCTAGGCACATATTTGATTGTGATGATCTCTTAATCTTCAATTTTACTAGTTTGCAACTTAAGCTTCTGAAACTCTCCTGATTTCATTGGGAGTTGTTCAAACTATCCACTCAAGTCATAAATTACCCTATGGATGTATAGGGAATTTCAAACCTCTATTCTGAGCTCGTTTACCCCAAATGATGACTTTGATCAATTCTTAAGATTTTAACTTTCTAGTTTTTTATTTTCTTCTCTAATACACATCTATTTACCTCTATTTACGTATTGCCCATCCTTGCAGGTCATAATAAACATTTAAAGCCTACACCAAGTGTCACTTAATTAAAGGGGAAATGGTCCTAATATAAATCTACGAAACTGATTGTTACAATAAGTGATTTTCATAATGACCTCCTAACTACATGACACTAACTTTTATCATCATGTTGAGACGCCAAGACAATTTATTTTATTCTTACTGAATTTTCTTTGTTAATCCAAAGGTTAAAGTTGTTGAAAGCGCTCCAAAAGAGAAAATGAGAATGTTCCATCTTGAAGAGCGAGTCTACATCAAAGAAACATAAAATCAACAATTATAATAAGAAAAACCTAAATTGGTGTTGGCATAGGTCATTGTGAGGTTCATGGATTCAACAAATTGTGGCGACATTGGTGATGGAACTAGTTGTCACGCCTCGAGCCTACACCTTGGACGTGGCTGGCACTCGAGAACCATTGTTGGTCCTCAAGTAAATTGTTGACCTGGCTGACTACTTAACGGAAGATTTAATCAAGAAGATTGAAAAATTAAACTCAAACTCAATTAAATGTCTGAAATTACTTAATAAAGTATAAGTAATAGTTTCCATGATCTCAAAACAGAAGGGAACAAACTGAGAGACTCATCAATTCTAACTATCTATGAAGCCTCTATTACTCAAGATCGATGTCAGGGAAAGGCCCACGACATCTCAAGTCAACTTACTAGAAAATAAATGTGAAGTCCCCTGTAATGCAAGCAGGATCACCTAAGATATCTTAAGTGCAAAGTGATCGCAATGAAATGCATGTTTATGATCCTGAACACATGTATCTGCATCGTAATAAGATGCATGTCAAATGACATCCGTACATAAAATGTACAAGTATGTAATATGGTTGAATAGAAAAATAACTGAACTGAATGATTGAAAGCAACTCAACTGAATCAATACATGAACATGAAGTGAAAACCATGTAAACTTTACCATAAGATATTCAATAAAAACAATATGAAAATAATATACGTTACTTTATGGGGAGTTTCTCTAGCCTACAACCATTAATATGAGCCTTGATACACCTTTCCACCCATGTTGCAAGGGTCATCCTATACTTTGCTTGGGTATAGGATGATACTGTAACTATGGATCCAGGCCTTCTCATGGGCAGTGATGAGTTGCATGACAAATCAATGCTATCCTATCCTATGCTACCTACATAGTTTTATAAAACTTTTGAGTTATAAAATACTCTAACCCAATTCCGTGCTCGATACTACTCCCAAAATAATAAATATCAATTATGCTCAATTCACCCTTTACAAATAAAGGGATCGTTACTTTACTAAAGTACTTTTCATAAACATCAATCATACTCTTTCTTTTTGTCGACTGTCAATTAGTACATTTGAAAACATTTCCTTCTCTTTTCAAGGATTCTGTTCAAAACTTACACTTCTAAAACATATGCTTATTAACTTATTTTTCAAGCCCAAAATCAATATATGAGGAACTTTCATGTAGGTTTCTTTGAAAACATAACTTTACTAAATCAATAGTGTTCATGTGATACTAAACATGAACAACATTATAAGATTCATATGAAAAAATAGGAATCAAAACCTCAATTGTTAAAGAATTGAACTCAAATATCAATAACTATGACTAGATCTTTTAGATGTGATGATTTCTTACTGAATAGAGATGTAGGGCGTGAGGACGAACTAGTCCAACACTATGAATAACCTTAACTACCTAAAAGAACAATGTTCTTGAAGAATCTTGAAGAAGAACTTGATTAGAAGCCTTGAAACTCTAGCTTGAAGGAGAACAATCAAGAAAACCTTTCTTGAAATTCTTCAATTAGTTTCTTGAAATCTCTACGGCCAAGAATTTGGATTTTCATTAGTGATTCATAATCGTATGGAAGAATTTAAGTTAGAAAGAATGAAATTCTTGAGGAAGGACTTACCTTGAAGAAGAATCTTGAATGAAAGTCTTCTACTTTGATTTTTCCTTAGAGTATTGCCTTAGGTTTTGAGAGAGAAGAGAATGTTAGATTAAGATATGAAAATCTTATTGGTTTGGGCCTTTCATTAGTGTAGAAATTCGTTTAGGGTTTTCTTAACAGTAAAAGGACAAAAAGGACTCTTTTTAATGTTTTCTCATCAGCTAATTTGTCGATGTACTGTATCAGGTTACTAAAATTGTCATAACTTTTACTCAAAACATGGATTGTTCCAAATTATTAGGTTATTAATTTGGAAAGTTTATATAAATATTTTTGGAATAACATTTTTTTCACTTATCACAAACTAGAAAATAAATAAGAACCCTATTTATTTACCAACAAAACATTGTCCACTTTTTTATTTTGCTCGAGAGAATGATTGTCAGTAACATGTTTGCCTCAATCCAACATATCTTGAGTATGTAGATTTGAAGGAATTTGACTATTGAATAAAAGTATCTGCCATTTGAGGTTTGCTTTCTGTCTATTTGATATAGAAAATTCATGTATTTTTCCTCACTACTTTACAAATTGTTGAGATTTAGATTTGGCATACACAAATAAAATAAACAAAGTTTTATTGAATCTTACATATTGTAATCTAGAAAATATAGAACAACTAAGACCATGTATCCAAAAAACCTAATCTTATTGATTGAACAAAACACAAAGTATATTCTATCAAGAAATTCATTAAATACTTGAGGCACAAATACTTTTACTTAAAAATCTAATAAAATATGAAAAACAAATGTTGGGATATTTAAATTCTACCAATGTCTCTCTCACCTTCATTGCCACCACTATTTGCACCAAATCTACCTTCAATTGCTCCATCACCGCCATTGCAAAAAAGACCTCCCACAATTTGTTGTCGAATCCATGAACCTCGCAATGACCAATGCCAACACCAATTACGTTGTTCCTTGTATCAACAAGAAAAAAATTCACCTTAATCTTGTCAGAGTTGTTGCTTTTGTGTTCCTTTATTGTAGACTCCCTCTTCAAGATGGAACATTATTCTTTCCTTTTCATGAAGCATGTTGCAATTGTCACCCCCCGAGCCTACACCCTAGGCGGTACTGGCACTTGAGATCATTGCTGGCCCCAAGCGAACCCTTGGCATGGCTTACTACTCAACAGAAGACTTAAACACAAGAAAATAGTCTCAAACGATAAACTCATGAAATAAATTTAGAATGTTTTAAAAGAAACATTCAACTAGCCAAGATGGCACTAAAGTCTCAAAACGTAAGCCAATAACAAAATAGTGACAAATGAACTAACTAACTGTCTATCTATGAAGCCTCTACTCTATGAGATGGCTGTCAGGACAAGCCTCGCGACATCCTAATGAACTAAATACTGAAAGCAATAAAAGGGATCCAGCGGAAGCAAGGAGGCTCCCCAATAACTCTGAATGCTCAACTAGATCAACGAAGCACTTGATGCTGATCCTGGTTACCTGTATCTTCATCATAAAAAGATGCAGCAACTATGGCATCAGTAGTACATTGATTGTACAAGCAGCGAGGGGAATTCTAAAACAGGACATATGCTTGAAAGGAACTGAAGAACAAACCTGGTCTCAACTGAACTTAACTGAACTCATTTCAATATAAAGTAGTATAAAGAAATGCAATATAGAGAAAATCTCTTAAAAACATGGATCACAACTCTGTGTATTTAGAAATGCAATAGTAACACTAGATGTATGAAAAGATACAATATAAACTCTAGAATGTATATAAAAATACAAAATAATACTGTTGTGGGAGTTTCTCTAACAGACAACCATCACTTAAGAGCTATTTTGATGATACATAATTTTGCCTCACGCTGCCAGGGCCGTCCTATATCTTGTCGAGGGTATAGAACCTGACTACTATGTGGATCCACTAGTCTATGCTAAAAAGCTCTAAGGAATTATCTAAAAAGTATGGCCCTTTTCTACCTATGGTGGCTACATGGTTTATGGGGGCTAGGAGTTGTCTGAATTCTCTCCCATATCGGTGCTCAATACTACTCCTATGATATAATACTAGCTCTTAAGTTTAAAAACATACTTCTTTCTGTGGTTTGAGATAATTCCTCAAAACTTTGCTCAAAGGCTCCTTTTGGAAATCAAAGTTTCCTCTCTTGCTTAATTGTGAAAGCATTTACTATTTACTGAAAACTAGCTCAAAGGCTCTTTTGGAAATGAAAGTTTCCTTTTCTTGTTTAAATGTGGAAAACATTTTACTCTTTGGGAATACATAGTCCAGATATACTCTTTTGAAGGAGTGAACTTCAATCTTTACTCTTTGCTCAACTCAAAACTCAAGTCTTAAAACTAAGTTAAAACGTTTGTAAAAGAATTTTGGAAGACTCTATGAACTTCTCTTGACTTGGCTCTTAACTTTCCTTGAATTTTAATTTATGGATTGTGATTTGTGATAGGAAATATCTCATGATGTTTAGGAGTGTTTTTATATAGTTAAACCTAAGAAAAGATCAAGAAATCACTATCTGGAAGCAAGTCTGCGGCGCGGAGATGTGTTGAATTATTTGGTCGCAAAATAAATTTTTGAGGCAGAACCGTCCGTGATCACTCCGCGATGTGGAGTAAATTTTGTCAATCTTGAGGGACAAGTCCGCGACGCGATGTGGTACCCAGATTTGCTTGACTCGTTCCCAATTCGACTAAAGTCGATTCAGTTTCTCAATTCCTCTTTAGATTAAGATACCCAACATATGTACACAAGAATCTAATCAAACACAACTCTAAAATCGACCTTAAACTCTCAAGAACTCCTCAATCTCATCTCAAATTCAAGAACAAAAGCAATTCAAGAACATCAAAGTCTTAATCTTTTAGGACGAAAATCATACTGAAATAAACATGTTTGGCGAGTGGGTGAACGAACCCAACTCTATGTGAACTCACATACCTCATAGGATTGAATCCTTGGTGAAATCCACAACCAAAATCTCAAGAACTTGACGAACCTTGAACTTTTATTTTTCTTTCCTCCTCTTTTCTCTTCTCTCAAAGCCTAGTGTAATTATCAATTGCGTAAACTGAACTAACTCAGTTTAGATCCCAAATGATTTACTAAAAATGGATTTAATTAATTGGGTAATGAAAAGACAAAATACCCCTTTAAAATCCGGTTTTGACTTTCCTTATCTAGACAACCCGACTTCAAATGGCCATATCTCCCGCATACGAACTCGAAATCGTGCAAACTTGGCGGCATTGGAAATATAATTAAAAGATATTCCCTACGGTATCTTGTATCACACCTAAATCATATTGACCTAGGAGTTATGGTCGTTTGAAGTTGTCCCAAAACTCATACTTAACTTATTTTTGTCAAATTTCCATATTTTCATTCTTTCCAAAAATGAGTCTTTCTAATTCTAGCTCTTTCTAGTTGCGGGGTGTTACAATATCTTCCCCTTGGGAACATTCGTCCTCAAATGTGATTACTCTTAGTAGGCTAAGGGTGTAACATCTAACATTTAGCTCAAGCACCCAATAAGCAAAAATGCAAATACAACATGCCTGCCAACTTATAAATAAATAACAAGAAAAGGATTAGTACCTTTATTTGGAACTTCTCCGTATTCAAAGAGATGTGGATATCTCTTCGTCATATCTTCCTCAGCTTCCCAAGTATCTTCCCCATCAAAATGATTCCTTCAAAGAACTTTCACTGATGATACCTTTTTGTTCTCAACTTGCGAACTTGGCGATCCAGAATCTGAACAGGACTGTCCTCATAAGATAAGATTTCCTTGATTCCAATATCTTCAATTGGTATGATCAATGAAGGATCACCCATACACTTTTTTAGCATTGAGATATGGAACACCGGATGAACTACTGCTAACTCTTGTGGTAGCTCTAAGTGATAAGCTATATTTCCAATCCTTTTGGATATTTTGTAAAGACCAATATACCAGGGACTTAGCTTACCCTTCTTACCAAACCTCATAAGCCCCTTCATGGGTGAAACTTTCAAGTAGACCCAATTATCTACTTTGAACTATAACTCCCTTCTCCTAACATCAGTGTAGGATTTCTGACGACTCTACATTGTTTTCAACCTCTCTTTAATAACATTCACCTTCTCCATTGCTTGATGAACTAAGTCTGGTCCTATCAACCCAGCTTCCCCAACTTCAAACCATCCAATAGGAGATCTGCATCTTCTCCCATAAAGAGCTTCATAAGGAGCCATCTGGATGCTAGAGTGGTAACTATTGTTGTAAGGAAACTCAATGAGAGGTAGGTGAACATTCCAATTACCCTAGAAACCGATCACGCAGGCCCTCAACATATCTTCTAAAGTCTAAATAGTGCGCTCTTCTTGAACATCTTTCTGCGGATGGAAAGCGGTATTGAAGTTCACCTTTGAACCCAAGCCTTTCTGAAAAGATTTCCTGAACTGTGCAGTAAATTGTGCACCTCTATCTGATATAATTGAAAGTGGCACCCCATGAAGTCTAACTACCTCTTGAAGATATAACTTGGCATAGTCCTCTGTTGTATGGTAGTCTTTACCGGTAAAAAGTGGGCTGATTTTGTCATTCTATCAACAATCACCCAATTAGAATCATGTTGCCTGCGAGACCATGGCAACCCAGTACTGAAGTCCATATTGATCATCTCCCACTTCCATTCTAAAGTTTTATATTTTGAGTCATACGACTGGGCCTTTGGTGTTCTACTTTAACTTCTTGACAATTTGGACACTTAGCAACAAACTCTGCAATGCTCTTCTTCATATTACTCCACTAATATACCTCTCTCAAATCACGATACATATTTGTGGAACCCGGATGGATGGAATAGCTGGAGCTATGGGCTTTCCCATGATCCTCTCTTGGAGTTCATCGACCCTTGGTACACACAATCTACCTTGATACCTCAATACACCATCTCCCCTTGATCAAAAGCAATTACTTTTTTCTTATGAACATTTGCCTTCAATTAAAGCAAAATAGGATCTTGGTATTGTTTCTCTTTCACTTCTAACACTAATGATGATTAAGCCCCATTCATCACCACCGCTCCTCCTTCTGTGAATCCATTAGTCGAACTCCTAATCGTGCAAGTCTATGCACATCATTCGCTTACTCCTTCTTATCTACCTCAAAATAAGCGGTACTACCCATAGACAATTTACTGAAGGCTTCAACAACAACATTAGCCTTACCTGGGTGATAAAGAATACTCATGTCATAATCTTTGAGTAACTCTAACCACCTTCTCTATCTGAGATTAAGCTCATCCTGACTAAACACATACTGAAGACTCTTGTGATCAGGGAATACATCAACATGAACACCATACAAATAATGATGCCATATTTTCAAAGCAAATACTATGGCAGCCAACTCTAAGTCATGGGTTGGGTAAATCTTTTCATGGACTTCCAAATGTCTGGACGCATAAGCTATAACCTTGCCATTCTGCTTTAACACACAACCCAAACCAACTCTAGACGCATCACAATATACAACAAAGTCTTGTGTGCCTTCTGGTAAGGTCAATATTGGGGCAGTAGTCAACCTCTTTTTCAATTCGTGAATGCTTTTCTCACAAGCTTCAGACCATTGAAACTTAACTATTTTCTGAGTCAACTTGGTCAAAGGGGACTAAATAGATGAGAACCCCTCTCCGAACCTTCTATAATATCCAACCAATCCCAAGAAACTCCTAATATTAGTTGGAGATGTCGGTCTAGGCCAATTTTACACTGCCTCTATCTTCTGAGTGTCAACTCTAATTCCATCACTGGAAACAATGCGGCCTATTAATGCCACAGACTCAAGCCAAAACTCACACTTAGAGAGCTTGGCATACAACTCCCTATCCTTTAGAGTTTGGAGAACTATTCTGAGATGACTAGCATGATCTTCCTCATTCCTCGAATATATTAGTATGTCATCAATGAATACGATAACAAACATATCTAAATAAGGCTTGAATACTCTATTCATAAGGTCCATGAACACTGTAGGTGCATTGGTTAAACCGAACGACATGACCAGAAACTCATAATGACCATAACGGGTCCTGAAAGCTGTCATTGGAATATCACATTCCCTTACTCTTAACTGATGGTAGCCAGATCTGAGGTCAACATTAGAGAAAAAGGTGGCACCCTGAAGTTTGTCGAAAAGATCATCAATTCTCGGAAGAAGATACTTATTCTTGATGGTAACCTTGTTCAACTGAAGGTAATCTATATACATCCTAAGGGAACCATCCTTCTTCCTCACAAATAAGACCGGAGAGCCCCAAGGTGAGACACTTGGTCGAATGAAACCTTTCTCTAGGAGATCTTTCAACTGCTCTTTAAGCTCTTTTAACTCTGCTGGTGCCATTCTATAGGGAGGAATAGAGATAGGATGATTATCTAGAAGAATATCTATACCGAAGTCTCTTTCTCTCTCAGGAGGGACTCCGAGAAAATCATCTAAAAAGGCTTCTGGAAACTCTTTTACTATTGGAACTGACTGAATATGAGGTATCTCAATGCTAGAGTCATTAACTGGGACTATGTGATAGACACACCCTTTGGAAACTAACTTCCTCGCCTTAAGGTACGAAATAAAACGACCCTTAGGCACTACTGAACTGATCTTCCACTCTATAACTAGCTCATTAGGAAACTGGAACTTGACTACTCAAGTTGTACAATCTATTGACGCATAACATGCATGAAGGTAGTCCATACCTTGAATGACATCAAAACCTACCATATCTAACTCAACTAAGTAAGCCATATTCATGTGATTGACGGAAACAGAACAATCATGATAGACTCTTTCTTCTAGAATGGACTCACCAATAGGTGTAGAAACACTGAAGGGCTCACTAAATTTATCAGGAAGAACATTAAAATTCATTGCAACATATGGAGTTACAAGAGATAAACTCGCTCCTGGATCTAGCAAAGCGTAAACATTAAAGTTAAAGACTTGGATCATACCAGTGACAATATCTGGAGAATCTTCTTGCTCTTGGCGATTAGTGATAACATAAAGACGGTTTGATCCCCTACATTCCCCTGAAGTAGCTCCTCTAGATGTAGCTCTGTCTGGTGGAGTGACTAAAGAGGACTGGGCTCTATTGCCCCCATATCCATTACCCTTCTTATTCTTTGGGCACTCTCTCATAAAATGACCCTTCTGGCCATACTTAAAACAACCACTGGAGCCATCATGACACATCCCTGAGTGGTTCCTACCACACTTAGCACATGCAGGAGACTTACTACCCCCTTATGCCATACTACCCTGAGAATAGGCAGGTTTAACTACGAAATTCTGACTATTGTACTCACTTTTGTTCTTGGGTGCAGGTGCACTAGCAGATGATAGAGCAGGTCCCTTTTGTTTATATTGGAAGGAAGACCGGTTCACATTACTCTGTTGCTGCCTGAACTAATTCCCGACCGTCTTAGCCGTCTTATTCTTAAACTCTTCTCTATCCCTCAGCTTGTCCTCCTCAACCTGCTACATATGGATCATTAGCCTTGATATGTCCATATCGCGTATCAGCATAGCTGCCTTGCCTTCCATACTTGACAGGTGAGATAACCCAACAACAAATAGACTCATCCTGCTCTTCATGTCATTAACCATCTATAGAGCATAGCGGTAAAGTTGCGTAAACCTAAAACTGTACTCATGAACACTCGTAGACTCCTGTTTAAGGGTGAGAAACTATCATACCTTTGCTTCCCTCAGTTATCGGGGAAAGAAACTCCCCAAGAAGACCTCCTCAAAACAAGACCAACTCAAAGGTGGTGCTCTCTCAGCTCGATTCCTCTTTCCATTGGTCGAACCATATCCTAGCGACACGCTTCATTTGGTATGCAACTAGTTCCACCCTCTCAGTATCAGCAACATGCATGATCTTAAAAACCTTCTAAAGATCTTCAATAAAGTTCTATGGATCCTCAGTAACACTTGAACCAGTGTAGCTGGCTGGATTCATCCTTAAGAAATCACAGATCCTAGAAGTATCAGCCACTTCCTGACGATTCACTCTCTGTTGCCCACCTTCATGAGCACAACTAGGCTCAACATCTGGATAGCTTCACGGAATTCGGCATTGGTGACCTCTCCTTGGGGTTGCACTTCTGGTACATTAGGTATACCTTGGCCTGACTTAGTACTCAGCAGAAGACTTAAACACAAAAGAATAGTCTCAAATGATGAACTCATGAAATTAACGTAGAATGTTTTAAAAGAAACATTCAACTAGCCAAGATGGCACTAAAGTCTCAAAACATAAGCCAACAACAAAATAGTGATAAATGAACTAACTAACTATCTATCTATGAAGCCTCTATTAACTGAGATAGATGTCGGGACAAAACCCACGACGCCCTAATGAACTAAATACTGAAAGCAATAAAAGGGATCCTCCAGAAGCAAGGAGGCTCACCAATAACTTTGAATGCTCAACTGGATCAACGAAGCACTGGATGCTGATCCTGGTTACCTGTATCTTCATCATAAAAAGATGTAGGCCAAATGGCATCAGTACATTGAATGTACGAGCATGCGAGGGGAATTATAAAACAAGACATAAGTTTGAAAGGAACTGAAGAACAAACTTGGTCTCAACTGAACTGAACTGGACTCATTTCAATATAAAACAGTATAAACAAGTGCAATATAGAGAAAAGCTTTTAAAAATATGGCTATCAACTCTGTGTATTTAGAAATACAATAGTAACTCTAGATGTATGCAAAGATACAATATAAACTCTGGAATGTATATAAAAATACAAAATAATACTGTTGTGGGAGTTTCTCTAATCAACAACCATCACTTAAGAGCTATTGTGATGATACAACGTTTTGTCTCACACTACTAGGGCTGTCCTATACCTTGCCGAGGTTATAGAACCTGACTACTAAGTGGATCCACTAGTCTATTCTTATAAGCATTAAGGAATCATCTAAAAAGTATGGTCCTTTTCTACCTATGGTGGCTACATGATTCATGGGGCCTGTGAGTTGTCTGAACTCTCCCACATATCGTTGCTCAATACTACTCTCAAGATATAATACTAGCTCTTATGTTTAAAAACATACTTCTTTTGGTGGTTTGCGATAATTCCTCAAAACTTTGCTCAAAGGCTCCTTTTGGAAATCAAAGTTTCCTCTCTTGCTTAATTGTGAAAGCATAACTAAAACTAGCTCAAACGCTCTTTTGGAAATCAAAGTTTCCTTTTCTTGTCTAAATTGGAAAACAGTTTACTCTTTGGGAATACATAGTCCCGATATACACTTCTGAAGAAATGAACTTCAATATTTACTCTTTACTCAACTCAAAACTCAAGTCTTAAAACAAAGTAAAAATGTTTGTAAAAGACTTTTGGAAGACTCTATGGACTTCTCTTAACTTGGCTCTTAACTTTCCTTGAATTTTAATCTATGGATTCAAGGATTGTGATTTGTGATAGGAAAGATCTCATGATGTTCAGGAGTATTTTTGGATAGTTAAACAAAAGAAAAGATCAAGAAATCACTGTCTGGAAGCAAGTCCGCGACGCGGAGATGCATTGAATTAATTGGTCACGAAATGAATTTTTGAGGCTGAGCGGTCCGTGACCACTTTGCGACGCGGAGAAAATTTTGTCAATCCTAAGGAACAGGTCTGCGACGCGGACCTGCTACCTAGATTTGCCCGGCTCGTTCTTTATTCGTTTTCTAACCCCAATTTACCTAAATTTGATTGTTTTTCTCAATTCCTCTTTTGATTCAGAAACCTAACATATGTACAGAAGAATCTAATCAAACACAACTCTAAAATCGACCTTAAACTCTCAAGAACTCCTCAATCTCATCCCAAATTCAAGAACGAAAGCAATTCAAGAATCACAACTCAATAACATCAAAGACTCAATATTTTAGGATGAAAATCATACTGAAATGAATATTTTTGGCACGTGGGTGAATGAACCAAACGCTATGTGAACTCACATACCTTATAGGATTGAATTCTTGGCAAAATCCACAACCAAAATTGCAAGAACATGACGAACCTTGAACTTTTCTTCTCCTTTCGTCCTCTTTTCTCTTCTCTCAAAACCCTAGCATAATCCTCAATTACATAAACTGAACTAACTCAGTTTAGACCCCAAATAATTTACTAAAAAAGGATTTAAGTAATTGTGTAATGAAAAGACCAAAATACCCCTTTAAAATCCGGTTTTGACTTTCCTTATCTAGATAGCCCGACTTCAAATGGGAATATCTCCCTCATACGAACTCGAAATCATGGAAACTTGGTGGCGTTGCAAAGATAATTCAAAGATATTTCCTACGGCATCTTGTATTACACCTAACTCATCCTGAGCTACGATTTATGGTCGTTTGAAGTTGACCCAAAACTCATACTTAACTTATTTTAGTCAAATTTCCAGATTTTCATTATTTCCAAAAATGACTCTTTCTAATTCCAGCTCTTTCTGGTTGCGGGGTGTTACATCAAAAACCCCAACCTATGGATTAATAAGGACAATTTAGTTTTAAGTGTTTTGGCGCTTAATTGACGTGATGATAAAAGTTAGCGTCGTGTAGTTTAGGACATCGTTGTGAAAATCACTTCTTTCATATATGCAAGGAAAGTCTAGGTAATCATTTCTTTAAAAGAAAGTTGGTCAAACAAGCTATAGTAGTCCAACAAAATGCAAATGATGTAAAGGCTTACCTCTTTTACTTTTGTGGTTTCTTGATCTACTTCAAGCTTGGATAAATCACTGAATACATATTTTCTTACCTTCACAATAGAACGATATTGTTTGATCCTATGATAGTAATACTACAATCCTATAAGATTTTTGTTAAGAACCATCTATATATATGATTTTATAAAGTTCAAACTACACACATTACAAACTAATAATATTACTAGCCCTCATTTTTCTTGATCTATCATTGGTTAGAGATTCATTGGTCCTTAAAATAAAAAGTAGCTATATATAATTTTAAATAACTAACGAAAAAATATACAATATAAAATCCAAATAAGTTTTGAATGTGATAGTATTGTTGTAGTTTAGCAGTTACAACTTCATCTCATTCCAGACTGAAATAAGAAAATAGGCTTAATTATCACCTATCACACACAAAACAAATGTTGTGATTCTTTGTTTAGGAAATAGAAAAGATAAAATAAGCGATAATATAATTAACTGGAGGATTCATGATAGGTAATTAGTAAATCCCAATTTGGCACATGACATAAAGAAAAGAAAATGGCATACATGTTGGAGGTAATTTTGAGACCTTCAATCTGAGCAACAAACAAATTTAGCTAGATAGATGAATATATATAACGCATTTGTGTACGTACTTCAGGAAACTAGCAAATCTCGACATTAGGATAAAATAATACAACATAGAAAAAGTTGTATTTACCATGTCAAATGCTCTAATTTCACACTGTCTCCTTTCAACTAGCTATCCATATAGCCTCTTTTGGTAATTACGGTTAAGTTTCTAGGGATCACTAGTTGGTTCTTTTGCAGGATCTATACTAACCTTTTCTTGTTTATAAATGGTGTAATAGTTAGCTTCACCTTTAGAAGGTTCAATTCGGAAGCTAACAGTACGAAAGACTGATCTTTTCTTCTTCTCATCAATCATGTTTTCGGATACTCTCAAAGGAATTAAAACAAAAAGTAAAAAAGACTCAAGAATAATAGTTGAGAAGTAATGTGGTTTTAATCTAGTTTTTGTATTTGTAAAAATCTTTGGGCCATCTATGAGTAATTTTACAAGAAAATTAGTGGAAAAAAATGTGACCATCAAAATAATAAATTCAAATCACCACTGAATCAAAGGAGTCATATAACATACGTGTGAGAAGAATCAAATATATTCCAACATGGATTTTTTTTAATTAATTTTTTTGAAAATTAATCTAATTTTTTTATTTTTCACTTTCTTTAAAGGAAAATGGTATATGTGAGCATTTGTATAAGAATATGGGTATATATAAGTTACTTTAAAAATGAGGAGTATATCAACTCTAAATGATAAAGTTGAGGGTATATCATATCTTTTTTTCTCTATAAAAATACAATACGATTCAATATTTTTCTTTATGAAACACTAGTAATAACCATCCGAACAAACATAATTACTTTCATCTAGTGAAAATAGACCAATTAAGATCTTGTTTCCAGAAAACTGAAATCTTACTGATAGAACAATACTCAAAGTGATTTATTTCAAGAAATCATGAAACACTTAGGGAACAAATAGTTTGAACTAACAAAACTAAATTATAGTCTATGCTGCCTCTCCCTCCTTCGTTGCTGCCACCGTTTGCACCATTACTAGCTTTGTTGTCATTCCCAACTAGACCTCCCACAATTTGTTGAACCTTGTGATGCCAACACAAATTTAGATTGATCAAAAAATATTCTTGCTTATATTTTTCCTTTGGTGTGAATTTTTTTATTTGGCCCTTTGTTCCCGACTTTGACTCCAAGATTGAAGATTCTATTTATTTTTTATTTTTGGGAGGATTCTTCTTCTGACATTCCAATATCCTTTCATTTAAAAAGTAAAGTTGTAAAAATACATAGAATACAAAAAAAATAAAGTTGTCTAATAGCTATTGTAACATAAACTTACCTTGTTTTTTTGTGTTTGAAATCCCTATTGATGAGGTTGTTCCTTGCTTCACCAAGAAACTTTTTGACCTCCCTCTTGCCAAAGTTGTTTCTCTATTGCAGACTCCCTCTTCAAAATGGAACATTCTCCTTTTCTTTTCTTCGACCATTTCACAACAACCCCAACCTTTGGTTTAATAAGGACAATTTAGTGTGTGTGTGTTTATATATATATACACACACACACAAAATTGTCCTTATTAAACCAAAGGTTGGTGTTGTTGAGAAATATATATATATATATATATTACATTTAGCTTTTTTTTTAAAAACATGGTCAAACATTAATTATTATCCAACAAAATGCATATAATGTAAGAGCTTATCTCTCTTACATCATTTGTTTCTTAATCCACTTCCATCTTCAGCTTATCAAAACCTTGAAATATATATTTTCTTACCTGCACAATTGATCGATACTTGCGACCTTTGTTCTTGTGAGTGCAATACTACAATCCAATAAGATTCCTGTTAAGTTTATGTATAGTAATTATTAATACATTAGAAAGTAATTATATTCATATGCTCTCATTTTCTTAGTTTATCATTTCGTTAGAGATTTATTGGTCCTTAGGATAAGAACAAGCTAGATAATTTTTGAATAATTTGAACTCTACATAAGTCTTGAATGTGGTAGATAGTTACAACTTCATCTCATACTAATTTGAAACAAGAAAACAATTTTGATTATCGCCTAACAAACACAAAATAAATTTCACTTTTTTTCAGAAAAAAGAAGAAGAGAAAATGATCGATAATATAATTAAGTGGAGGATTCACAAAATTGGTATTCGGTAAATTCCAATTTGAAAGCATGACGTAAAGAAAGTAAAATATCATACATGTTGGGGGTATTTTTGAGACCTTCCTTTTGAACAACAAACACATATAGATAGATAGATAGATGAATATGGGTGTGACATATATCCAGATGTCCTATTCCCCCTCCCCCTCTGATATATCCCTCCCCTCTCGGATACATCCCTCACCTATGTATCCGGATGTCAAGTGATGTATCCGGAAGTCTATTGATATATCCGAGATTCATAAATTTTAAGATTTTTTTATAATTTGAAAATGAGTAGGGATATAATGTAATTAACTCTTAACACTATGAGATTTAAGTAAACTATACCTATGAGCCTACACCCGGGACTGGCACTCGAGAACCATTGCTGGCCCTAAGCGAAACCTTGGCCTGGATTAACTCATAGCCGAAGACTTAAATGATGGTAAAATAGTCTCAAAAGATAAACCTATGAAATAACTTAGAATGTCTTGAAAGAGCATTCAACTAGCCAAAATGGCAACTCAAGGTTCAACATAAGCCAAAAACAAGATAATGACAAATGAACTAACTATTTGTCTATGAAGCCTCTAGATACTAGAGGGATGTCGGGACAAGCCTCTAGATAATTGTGAGTTTGAGAATCTTTAGTAATGGTGTGACACAACTTGAATCTTTGAATACACAATTGACCCTTGCATAAGTAAATTGAGTCTTGTTGTGTAAATTCATAATTGAGTCTTGTCTAGCACTGTTTGAGACATCCTTGTTGAACTGCTGAACTTGAGTTTTACTTGAGGGCAAACAAAAGTTTAAGTTGGGGGTGTTGATGAGTTAACAAATTGGACTCATTTAGGGATATATTTTAATAGAAATTGTGTACTCCAATGCTTATTTTATCTCAATATATGATGAAAACCCTTAAGTTTCAAGTATTTGAAGTTTTAAGGAAAGCATGGACACTATGTCGCAAAAAGAACAAAAAGGCTGAAAAGAACGAAGAAATGAAGGCCTGAGGATCGCCGAGTCCACTTGGCGAGTCGTCGAAGGGTCGTATTTCACCTTTTATTCCAGTGTGCTGAGCCTTGAATATAAGGATCAAGTCGGCGGAAAAAGGGAGCATTCGGCGCATCGCCGAGATGTTTCATGAAGCAGTACCATATAGCCCAATGACCCAGAGCACAACGATGCTGAAGGCTGGTGCAAGACGGCAATGAACTACACCAAAGGGTGAATCGCTGAGTTGATCGGTGATTCCGACTAACGACGCCAAATGATCCGCTGCAGCACAAATCAGTGAAAATTATAAATACTAGTTAGATGGGTAGTTTTAAGTGTCTAACAATTATTATAATTTTCATATAGAATAGTACTTTTTGATATTTTTTCTCTAAGTTTGAGAGGGTTTTGAAGACTTGAAGATTCAAAGGGTTTCATCTTCAAGATTTGGATTTGGGTCTCTTGGATTCTTCTATTTTGACCTGTATAAAGACTTAAATCTGCATACCCAGTTGAATGCGAGCTCAATTTGGTATAAATTTCTAGAGCTCAATTTGGTATAAATTTCTATCTTTTATACATGTGTGGATAAATACCCCAATTCTTGGGGTGTGATTTAGCGAATATGGGTTAAGATAATTGTTGGGTCTTGTTTGCTGATAGTTTAATCGTAGTTTAATTGTGATTTCGTTTAGTAGTTGTGGATGAATTTAATGAATTTGTAGTTGCAAATACAAGTTTCTTTATGTGTTTTCAGTTTGCGAGAGAGAGAGGTCGTAAGTCTAAAAGTACTTAATTGATGGCCGGTGGGAGTGGGTCGACATGAGGTTCAGCTCGAGAGAGTGAATCCTAGTCTCATTCCCACACACTCAGCTCGATAGAGTGAGTGGGTTAAGGAGTAGGCTGGTCTTCATGCGGCAAGTGGGTGTCCGAGAGGAATACATTTGAAACGGGGTAAGTTCCTCGAGAGAGAGCCTACCCTCCTTAAAGTTTAGGGTAGTCACAATTACCCTTGGTAGAGTCAACTAAGTGAATACCCTATCGACTAAGAACATCTGCCACCACATTCACTTTATCGAGGTGATAGAGAACACTCATGTCAGAATCTTTCAATAATTCAAGTCATCTCCTTTAACGAAGATTCAAATATTTTTTATTAAACACATATTGTAAACTCCTGTGGTCGGTAAAGACATTCACTTGAACACCATATAAATAATGCCTCAGAATCTTTAAGGCAAAAACAACTGCCGCTAGTTCAAGGTCATGGGTAGGATAATTCTTCTCATGAATCTTAAGTTTCCTTGAAGCATAGGCAACGACTTTCCCATTTTGCATAAGAACACATCCTAACCCAATTTTCGAGGCGACACAAAAAACAACAAAACCATATGTTCCTTCGTGTAATGTTAACACCATAGAGGAAGTTAGTGTATCTTTCAATTCTTAAAAACTCTTTTCACACGAAACTTAACCTTCCTTTGAGTCAATGTTGTCAATGGAGAAGCAATTGAAGAAAAACCTTCAACAAACCTTCTATAGTAACTGGCTAGATCCAAGAAACTTCTAATATCCGAAGGGGTTAAAGATCTAGGCCAGCTCTTAATCGCATCTGTCTTCTTAGGATCTACCTCAATACCCTTATTGGAAACAATATTCCCAAGAAAAGCCACGGATCTTAACCAAAACTCACATTTAGTAAACTTTGCAAAGAGATGTTGGTCTTGAGGATTTGCAACACAATCCTCAAATGGTCGGTATGGCCGTATTCACTCTTCAAATAGACCAATATATCATCAATGAACACAATCACAAACATATCAAGATAATGTCTAAACACCACTGGAGCATTAGTCAAACCAAACGACATCACCAAAAATTCATAATGACCATACCGAGTTCGAAAGGCCGTCTTCGGAATGTAATCTTCCTTCACCCTCAATTGTTGATAACCTGACCATAGGTCAATCTCATTAAAGTATCTTGCTCTTTGAAGTTGATCAAACAAATAATTTATCCTTGGGAGAGGTTACTTATTCTGAATGGTAGCCTTGGTCAACTACCGGTAGTCAATACACATACGGAGCGAACCATCTTTCTTTCTAACAAACAAAACTAGAGCACCCCATGGAGAGATACTTGGTAGGATGAAACCCTTAACCAACAAATCTTTCAATTACTCCTTTAATTCCTTAAGTTATGCTGGAGCCATTCGGTAAGGAGGAATAGATATAGGTTGCGTATATCGGAGAAGGTCAATGCTGAAGTCTATTACCCTTTCAGAAGGAATACCGAGTAAATCATCTGGGAAAACTTATGGAAACTCATTAACCATGGGGACCGACTCAAGAGTAGGGATTTTAGAATCCACATCCATCACCCTAACTTGATGGTACATTCAACCCTTAGAAATCATCTTTCTAGATTTAAGACAAGAGACATACTGACCCTTAGGCATAGAATTTCCCCTTCTCCACTCTAGGATGGGCTCATTTGGAAACTAAACTTGACTACACGAGTCCTACAGTCAAAAGAAGCATAGCATGTGATGCTTATCGTGACCAACGACACTAACCTACGGTATGAGTGTCTACGATCGTCAATAGTATAGTAACCTAACTAAAGGTTGGGGTCGTGTCGAAAGGGAGTGGTTTTGAGAATTGATAGGAAAATAAAATTTAGTTCTAACTAGTCGTAGCTAAAGATATTTACGAACAAAAACATAGTAAATTAAAGAGGGTGACACGAAAGTGTCAAATATCAAATGGGGGTTTTGTCACAAGTAGTAAAAATAGCTAAAATTAACAAGAAAATCAAGTATGGGGAGAAGTTCTTGGGGTGTGACCGCAATACAAGCTGAGATAAATCGTTGGGTACCATGCTTTCGATAGGAAATTTGCAAAATAATAGTAACTAGGCTAAGCTTTAAATGGAAATAAGTTCCCTCTCGGGCAACTTCCCCATTTCAAATGGGTTCCTCTCGAACACCTATTTGCCGCATGAAGACCAGCCTACGACTTACCCCACTCACTCTCTCTAACTGAGTATTCGGATATGGAACTAGGGCTCACCTTCTCGGGCTGAACCTCATGTCGACCCACTCGATAGGCCATTAGTCTATTGGTGTTTGTTTCGTGACCTCCCTCTTGAGCAAGCCGAAAACACATGGGTGGTTTTGTATTTGCAACTACAAACCCATTAAATTAAACCACAACCACTAGGTGAAATCACCATTAAAATACATCTAGCCTATCAACAAGCAAGACCCAACAACAATATCAACAAATATTTGCAAAATCACACCCCAAGAATGGGGGATTTTTGGCCACACATCAAGATATAAAAAAATACACCTAAAATAATGCTAAAATCAAATGGGTATAAGAAATTAAACCTTGATTTAAGCAAAGAAAGAATAATGGAGAAGACCCACTTCCAACTTGGGGAAGATGAAATCCTTCTCTCTTCAAGTCTCCCACAAAAACCCTCTCCAAACTTGAGAAAAAATATATAAAAAGTACTATTCTATTGTGAACAATATAATAATGGTTTAGAACATCTAAAACTAATAAAGAGTTTAGTATTTATAGCCATCAGAAATTTGTGCTGGCGAATAGTTCAACGACGTCAGTCGAGTACGCCGAATGACTCGGCGACTCGCCCTTCTTCTGTCTCATCACCATTTAGTGCTTGCCTTCAGCATCTTCACGTTCTGGAACATTGGGCGGCATAGTACTGCTTCATGGAACTATTCGGCGAAGCGCCACTGCTCTTTTCAACGCCTTGTTGATCCTCTTCCTTCAGGGGTTTCGCATACTGGAACAAAGGGCGGAGTCTGTCCTTTTGGCGAGTCGCCAAAGATGTTTGGCGATGCTCAGGCTTCAGCTTCTTCGTTGTTTCCAGCCTATTTGTTCCTTTTTGCGCCTAAGTGTCCATGCTTTTACTAAAACATTCAAATACCTGAAACTTAAGAGTTTTCATCAGATATTGAGACAATATAAGCATTCGAGGACACTATTTCTATCAAAATAAAGCCCTAAATGAGTCCAAATTGCGGACTCATCAACACCCCAACTTAAACTTTTGCTTGTCCTCAAGCAAACTTGAGTTCAGCCGTTCAACAAGGGTGTCTCAAACAGTGCTACACAAGACTCAATCATGAGTGCACACAACAAGACTAAATTTACTTATGCAAGGATCAATTGTGTACTCAAATATTCAAGTTGTGACAGACAATTACCAAAGATTCTCATGCTCGCAATACTTGCTACTTGTGCAAGTTTAAGTTCAACAAAAAGTATCTAAATGCCCTCACTTAAAGAATGATTCCATATTCACACATAGAGGTTAATCATTTCCAGATCAGGAATCAGATGCAACGCTCACACTCAAAAAGAGGAACACAATGCATGTTTTCACCCATAGGTTTACCCTTATTTTCCAATTGACTATCGATTCAGCTTACTCAAGATCAAAAAGGTCTTTCTAGGCTTGTAATGTCGCTGAGTGCAAAGGTATGGTTATTTTGGCTTAGTGACTTTGTTCTCGTGAGATGTGGTATTCTCAAGGCATTCCCTTCTTTTCCTCTATCAATTCTTTTTCTAGTGCTTCTAAGTCACCTTTTTATTCACCTTCATGGATTGCTTGGAACCCGATCTCCTTCGTAAATATATATATATATATATATATATTATTTTTTTTTTTTTTTAATTGAAGGGGTTCCATTTTCATGCAATACCATGGGTTAAGGGGGGACTTTTCTTGCAATTCTTGACTTCTCCTTTTCCTTTTCACCACACCCCCATCTTAGGCTTTTGGTAGGTAGTGGGTAAAGTAAGGTCTAGGGTTCATCAAGGTTCTTCTAAAGAAAGGTAAGGCTCAAAGGGTGTTCAAAAGAGTTTCACACGCTCACGGGTAGGTCTCAAAAGAGGTATATGTCAAATTTGGCTCACACTCTTTAAAATTGCCTAAGATCATCTCAAGAGGACATCTTTCTAAATCAATTAGACTAACAGGGTAAATTCTAGGTTTATTCATGCATGTTTCAAAGCAAGCTAATCACACAAGCCATTGATACTTAAGTAAAACAAGACTACACACTTTCGCTAGTGTGCAACGGTTATTACAAGAGAATCAATTTGATAAATGGCTAATCAAAACGAGATGCAAAGACTTCAAATATTGTCTATGCAACTTCATTTGGCCTCTTCGTAGCCGTACATTCATGTTCGTTCAGTTGAGAGCACTACTCGAGTCATCGGTATTGATCGAAATTGAGGCTCAAATTTTTGCAAATGAGTAGCCACATTCAACTCATGAGGGGTGGCAAAAATGTGTGAAAAATTCAAAAACTTTCGGAAGGGTCAAAATCATTAGCAATTAAAAACAAAAGAGAGCCATAAGCTCAAACATCCACACAAAAAATAGTTTTAAAAACACAAAATTAAAAACAGATAACCCCAAATGTATACCAAAACACAAGTATCTGAAAAAGGCAACACAACGTGGGCCTCACCCTACCACAAATAAGAGCGTTTGTCCTCAAATGCAAATAGAAGTACCAAATGTAAAGATTATTCCAAATGTAATTTGTCTCTGACAATCAGATGGCATGGTTTCAACGCTATTTGAGACTCCCTTGAAGCTTAAGTTTGATCTTTCACTAGGAACCTTAGCAAGAATGGTTGGAACCAGTCTGTTTATAAGATTTTATATGGTCTATTTTTTTCCAAAACTCCCATGATTTCAATTTTTGTTTCGCACACTAAATAGTTCGGTAAATTTCAAGAGTAGCGACCTCTTCATCTTCTTCCTCGTCTTCTCTGTTAGCACTCTTTTTCTTTTTATCTATTGTCATTGATCTTCTTCTTATTGTACAGTTGTTGTTCCACAACTTTTTGTCAAAGTGAATGCCACAAAGCAGCGAGCTTAGCAGGATTTCTTATAAATAATAATCGAAATATAACTTGTCTCTTACCATCAGATTTTATGGTTTCCACACTAACTCGAGACTTCCTTAAAGATAATATGGTATGATTCTTTTTCATAGCTCATGCCATGATTCTTAATATTTGTTTTTTACACTAAAGATTATGGTAAATTTCAAGAGTCGCGACTTCTTCTTCTTCCTTATCTTCCTTACAATCGATGTTCTTCTTCTTCTTTTTTTGTTATATTTGTTCTTCTTCTTTTAATCGTTTGTCACTGCTTCTCTTCTTCTACAGCTTCTGCTACTGCAAATAATTTTTTTTTGGAACTAAATAATACAAAGCAATGAGTTTACAGGAATCTTTATAAAATAATAATCCAAACGTAACTTGTCTCTTACAACCAGATGGCATGGTTTTAACGTTACTTGAGACTCAATTAAGGCTAATATGACCTATTTTGTTTAAACCTCATGTTGTAGTCTCAATTCTTTTCTCTTTCTCTTTTTCTTTTCTCGGATCTAAAACTACTACTGTAACATTTTACAATAATCAAAGAGTTTGAAAGAATACCACTCTCTTTAAGAGGCACTTCAAAAAAATTGTTCATGATCATAATGTCTGTCCATTGGGAGTATCATCATGGGATGACATCAAAGAATAAAAGTTAAATCACATGTGGACAGTTCTTAAGCTAAGTAGGTGGAATATTCTTCTTTTATTTCTTATTGGTACCCCCTTTCTTACTATTCTTGATGCTTAATTATTGAATCCTTTGCATGTTTTTTATGAATTGACAAAATAATAAAGAGGGTAAATGAAAGATATCATCATGGTACGTTAAGACCTCTCTAAGTTGTTTTTTTGCATTTTTCTACTGGATTATTAATAAATTACCTTTGACAATAAAAAAAATGGAGTTGGAAGCATTGTTTACAGATGTGTATGATTAATCACTTTAAGGATTGAAGCGAAGCGCGGTGGAGACTAAAACTTCAATATCTTGAAGTCGAGGAGGTCCAATAAATTTCTTCATGCCTTGAAGCGAGATGAGACCAAAATAAGAGCCTTAAGAAGCATTGGACTCTTTTTAAAAGAAAAAGTGTTCCAGGTAGAGTTCAACTTAGATTTCACCTTTAATCGACTGTGAGTATGATGAGTATGGCCACTTCATCTTCCAGGTATGTCTTTTTATTCTTCTTCATTGTCTTCTATTCTCATTGCTGGTCACTGTCATTGGAAGGGCTGGAAAAAACTTCAATTCTTACTCGCAGTCGTTAGTGTTGCATGATTGTTTCCTCTGTTTCACTGGATAGTGTGCTGGAAATTTTTGTGCTGTTAACTTTCTGGGATGATTTAATTCCTTTTGCTTTCGCTTCTTTTCTTTCTGGGCTAGCTGAACTGTAATAGTACATGTACTGTTATTCATAGGGAATAATTTAAATGCATTGTATGTTGTATAAAGAATAGTTTTAGCCGAATGTTAGTTAAACATTTACTAAGTTTTCAATTAAATAAGTGAAGCAGTAAGATCTAATACTATATCATTTTGTACTTTTGCTGTTATCTTTCAATTTGTTGTCTCTCTAAAAATACTGATTTTCTAAAGCATTAGTTTTTTTTAACAAGTTTTAGCTTTTGAACAAGCTTTGTGGATTCCTACAGCTTCATAATTGGCATTCAAACTATTGTTGTTGAGTTTTGATTGTTAGCAACTCCAATTCTAATTAAAAAGTTGTTCTCTTTCATTCTATTTGGATTTTGTGTTGAAGATATGCTGCTTTTAAAATGCAAGAAATGGAGTTTAACCGAATGTGTCAAGTTTGTTTCTATTACACCTTGTTATAAGTTTTTGTATTACTTGTTTATGCTAAAGAGTTAATCTTTAATATTGATATCTTCTAGTATCTGCTAACATCATCAATTGCTATTAGTTGGTTGTATACTTTTTGAAGCTATTTCTAGTTTGTTGTAGAGATTGAGTGGATTATTACAAGGAGGGATCTATTTGGGTTGATAATAAAAATGAAAAGCCAACAAGATACTAAGTGTTTGGTATGACATCCAAAAATGATATTTTTTTCTCGAGTAATTGTTCATAGTGAGAATTGAAATCTAACATGGAGCATGCCTAATTGTCGTTTTATCTTTGAAGTTGACTCCATGCTCTTGGGATGGAGATACTAATATCTGAAGATACATATATATCGGACTCTTTATTCGGCATTTCGACTTTAAAAGGATAAGTTATGCTTTCAAGATGTGCCATTTTAAGGTAGAATTACTTCATAACTTGCCAACTTGACTCAACTTGTTGTTCATGATAAATGAGAAATTTCATCTAGTATGAAAATTACTTGTAACTTGCATGAAAATCTGTCAAGTGAATTCAGCCTCTTCTAAAAACCTATATGTATTAATGTGACTTGAATTCACTTCAAGGGACCATTCATCAAACCATAAGCTTTTATGCCATCATACATTTGATAAATCTTGATTATATGTGAATTAAGCATCGATAAAATTATAGTTAGAAGGTGCTTTAGATTATTTAACCAATTGTTTAGTTGATTTTTATACGTTTTTTCTAAATAAAATCTCTTGATACTTGTTACAGGCCTTGGATATTGAAGTTCACATGAAGCAAATTTTTGAGGACGTACAATTGATTGACTATCATTTTGCAAGAATGGACTAAATTTATCCTATAGGATATGGATATTATCTATATTTTTTTTCTTTGCTAAGAAAACCCGTACACAATACTGTAACGGTAGCATACATTGTGGCTATATAGTACTAATAATTTATAAATATTGATATTTTTTTTGTAATTAATCAAAGCAAGTTCCTAATATTATTCTTTTATGATCTAATTATTGTAGCTGCATATTGAATAAATTATAGAATCAATTTATTAAGAGAATATTTTTGGACAAAGATCTGTAGGACCTGGTCATAAGTATTTTAGTGACCAGAAGACTCGTCCTTAAATTTTTGTAGCACCACAACACATTTTCAAGGACCAGGTTATGCTAGTCGCTAAATGTTTTAAGGGCCGGTTATTAACTTTTAACATCATCAACTTGCGACCAAAAATGTGGTCTCTAAAAATGTTTTAGGGACGAGAAAAAGACTAGTCGCAAAAACCTTTAAGGACCAGGTCCCATTTCCCGTCCTTATTAACCTTTAGCGTCGGAGGCTATAGGGACGAGCGGCGACCAGAAATATCTAGTCGTGAATAGTTTCTAGGGACCAGAAATTTACTTTTAGGGACCAAACTTCCCTTACTTATTGAATGTTTTTCTTGTAGTGAAAGTTTAGCATAAAGTTCTTTCTCCTTCAATTTATTTAAAACAATCCGAAGATGTTTATCATGGTCTTCACTACTTCTAGAAAATATTAAAATGTCATCTATAAAGACAACTACAAACTGATCAAGATAAGGTTTGAATACTCAATTCATTATATACATGAATACCGCAGGAGCATTTGTCAATCCGAATGGCATCACCAAAAATTCATACTGACCATACCGAGTTCTAAAAGCAGTTTTAGGGACATCTTTCTCTCTAACACACAGTTGGTGATATCCAGACCTTAAATCATTCTTTGAGAATACTTTAGCCCCCTTCTGTTGGTCAAACAAATCATTGATCCTTGGTAGTGGATATTTAATCTTGATTGTTATTCGGTTCAATTGTCTATAGTCAATACAAAGCCTAAGAGTGCCATATTTCTTCTTTACGAACAAAACAGGGGCTCCCCAAGAAGAAACACTAGGTCGAATAAAACCTTTCTCAAGAATTTCTTGCAATTGAGATTTCAATTCTCTTAACTTTGCCGGAGCCATTCTATAAGGAGTGATAGAAATAGGGGTAGATCCAGGAATAAGCTCGATTGGAAATTAAACCTCTCTTTCCAGGGGCAACCCAGGATGATTTTCTGGGAAGTCACATACATCAGGTATGTTCTTGATACAAGGACTCTCCAGCTGTGTATCAACTATGTGAGCAAGGTATTCCCCACAACCTTGACGCATCAACTTTCTTTCTAAGGCCGCAGAAATAATAATAAATGTCAATGGTCTTTCACCTTGTACAATGATGTGTAAAAATGTAGGATCTTTAAAAGTCACATGCTTAGACCTACAATCTACCACTGCATGATATTTATAAAGCCAATCCATCCCGATAAATAACATCAAAATCCTTGAAGGGCATTTCAATCAAATTAGCAGGAAAGACTATGTTTTGAATCAAGAAGGGACAATCTTGGTAAACTCGATTGCACACAACTTGATAAGCCAGAGGACTTTCAACTAGCACATCATACTTAAGTCTCACAGATTTCACGTTTTCAGGAAGAACAAGTGATCAACAAAGATAGGAATGTGTAGAACCAGGATCAAATAGTGTAAACACACATAAGCCAAATAAGTAAAATTTACCGACAACCACGTCGTGTCCATCTTGATCATCCCTCTACCATTTAGAATAAGCGCGTGCAGTAGCCCTTGGTCCACTAACTTTATTAGCTCCACTTGCACCTGCTACTTGGTTGTTTTTAGCACCTCTATTAGTTTGAGGAGGATTAATAGAAGGCTTATGAACTGTCAGTTCTCAAGGAAGGAGAAGTATTAGGATTAGGACAATCCTTCATTTTATGATCAAAGCTCCCACAATTGAAACATGCACCAGAAGCTCTCCTGCAAGTACCATAATGATTCTTTCCACATTGTGGACAAGTGGGAACGCGACGCTTGCCTTGGCCATAATTTGGAGTGCTAGCTCTAGAAAATTCTGATTTGTTTTGCCTTTGTTGAGGTGGCCTGCTAATACTACCAACCTTAGAATCATCAAACCTTCCCCTTTTGGATGGACCTCCAAAATCTTGTCTAGGCTTTTGGAATTTGTTTTCATTTCTACTAGCTTCTTCTTTATCAAGTCCTTCCTAAGTAAAAGCAGCAGACACTAACTTACAAAAGTTCTCATGTTGCAGGATCGTCACATTCTTCCTAATGGAATCATTTAAACCATCTTCAAATTTCTTGCACTTGTCTTTTTCCTCTTTAATAATACATCCAGCATAATGAGAGAGCCTTAGAAACCTATGTTGGTACTCAACAATAGACATGCCTCGTTGCCTTAGATTGAAAAACTCATTTTCTTTGCATCACAATAAGCAGGTTGGACATACTTCATTCGAAATTCCTTTAGAAAATCATCCCAAGTAAGAACATGAGGTTTTACCTTGGCATTCGGAACACTTACCCACTAATCATAAGCATCCTTTTGTAATAGTCAAATAGAATACTTAAATTTGGCAACATCTGACCACTCCAACTGCTCAAATACCCTCTCCATGCACTCCAGCCATTGTTCAGCATCCGTGGGATCAACAGTACCTTCAAACTCCACTTCACACATTTTCCTCATTTTCTCAAAGTTAATCCCGTTGGGGTCATGCATCGATTCAGCCATTTGGTGGAAGAATTCAGCCATTTGTTGAAAGGGAGGATTCATCGCTTGAGTACCACGACTCATGTGAGGAGGTGGACCAGCTCTTACATCCTGATGGTTTCCCACTTCAGACCCACTAGTGTGGGGAACATATTGATTAAAGAAATGCTCTCCAACCCCTTCCAGTGCATGAGGTTGGGACACAGAGGTACCCGAACCTTAACGAGCAGCTTTCATAAGTCGGCCAGAAGAAGAGGCCATAACTTAATTCCTTCAAAAGGGAAGATCACATTGAATTAGGGACATGTACTTGATGCATATGCACTCTACATGCGATAAAAATATTATAAACCATGAAAGTGAACAAATAATCTAAATAGAACCTTTTTCGAATGTGAACAAGTATATAAGTAATTCAAGCAAAATTCCTAGAACCACAAGCCCAGGCTCTGAAACCAACATAGTAGCGACCTTTTCGAAAGGATACTACCACTTAAGAAGGAATACTTTAATAATAGAGACATTTAAAGAGATGAATATAGGGAGTATTGATTTAAAATCTAGTAGGGGGATTACGTAAAAAAAATAGTTATGGATGTGCATCCTACACATTTAAACATTTATATGCGTCAAATCGAAACTGCGTAGAATTTTTACTTATGGTGAAAAAACCCTTCCAAGATAATCTAAGCAAATCACTTACGAGATTTTCACGCATATATTATCCTCAAACTTAAAAATGATATAAAAAGAATGTTACCAACTTTCGAGTACCCAAATTAGCCGGTTCATGTTTCACACAACCATTCAAAACAAATAATAAATTTAGTATATTACAAGACTTGGGTTTACACACCTCAAAAAGAGCAAAATATATAGCCATACTTATATAACAACCCATGGTGACATGATCAAATTACCCCTCAAACTTTCATGTAAATATACAACACATAAATCATGTACAAGTCCCAAGATTTATACAAAATATCGATGCCTATATTCAAATGTGATCTTCCTTAAGGCTCTCAAAATCTCCATCTCCAATGGCCAGCTTCATGCATCCTCTCGAACATTCCCTACGATAGAAACAACCATCGCTATGCATATAGATTAGTCGTGTAAAACTATAGGTTCGGAGCCCTCAGATTCACCAAGCTACCTTTCTCAAGTCATGGGCAGCACAATTGAAACATAATAAATAAATCAAGTAAACAAAATATAAAGAGTATAAAGTTTGATATTTAAAGATCCAAATGTCAAGAATGCTAATAGCACCATTTTACAAGAGATTCAATAGCAAGGCTCGCCCAAATATACATCATGTCATCACACCAAGCACAAACAGGTATCAAGAAGGGCCGACGCCCTGTATCAAGAAGGGTAAAGCCCAATAATCAAGAGAACCAAAAACCATATTAAAAATGGGTTTCTACTTCGTACTTAAGATGGACAACTTTCATTCTGAAGATGGACTAAAAGTCCAGAGTCAAGATGGCAAATGATCCGAATCAAGAGGCATGCCTATAGTGACAAAGTCACAGCCAGAAGAAGGACAAGGTCCCAACAAGAGTGCCAGGTGATCAAACAATCTGTACAAGTGGGCGAGTTAAACAAGTGTCCTTAATGTCTTAAAGGATACTAAAACGACAATGCAAAGTGAAAAGAGGAAACCAAGGTACAAAAATAAACTTTCAGATATACTAGCAGGTACAAAAGAGTGCAAGTACAATTTATACACAAATCTCAGTTCTTTAGTACAGAAACAGTCAAAAACAACTTCAAGAGTTCAAACCGTAGACCAACCAGCGTATCAAGGTCTTCAACTTGTACACGAATATATACAACCTTAAAAAATGAATTTAATAACTTATTTACTTTCTAGTTGCTCAATAATGATGACGTAACACAGGGTTATCATCACAAGTAAGCCTAGCCTGTATAAATACGACTATGCTCCCAAAACAGTAATTCTGGCCAAGAAAGTACTACATGTCGCAACTTAGATTTGAAATGGAAAACGGCAAAACTGGGATTTATATTCTTCATAAAAGATGTAGGTACAGCTCTTAAGCTTGCAAATAGTCAAGAATTACCGTAAAATATATTTTGTACAAAAAGATATAACCAAAACACTAACAGTTGACCATATAGGATTTCTAATTCAAAAATATGGACAGAACTTGTCCTATGTTGCGTCCCATATTTCGTATTCATAACAACTAAATTAGAGTTTTTACATAAACATAAGAGTTTTAGGTATTCAACGTAAATGAAGTTATAGAGAACGAGATATGGTTAAGATACCAAATACTACCCAACTTAGAAACAAATTTCATCACTTACTAAAGAGAAGGGTGTGTCTCGAATTCCAGCTAGAAGGACCAAGTTTTTCTCTTGTGATTTTGAAGAATAACTAATTAAATAAGGTTCTAAGGTTCTTAGACTTGAAGGAATCGAATTTAACTCATGGAGGTGTGAAACTATATAGTCACACAAGTGATGTTTATCACTTGTACAACTATCCTTGAAAGGTGCTGCCAAAATAAAAGGGTGCTGCCCAAAATGCAGATATACATACTTATATGTATATACCTCACCACCATTTCAAGTTACACATAATTATAATTAGAATATTACGTAAATACCCCAATACAATCCCTTAAATTACGATCACAATTTATGTTAAGTAAGTTTGCTAATATCACAAAATTTCAAGTTCCCAAAATGAGAAAAAAACATATTGTAGTAATTAAGCAATGGTTTATTGACATGCGACTCTTTTTTAGCATTTCGGGGTGTTAGAGTAAATACCGCAAGTTCATAGGTATGTTGAAACAACTGCCCATCAATGCTCCATTGATAGAAGCCTTGGAGCAAATGCCTAGGTATGCAAAATTTTTGAAAGATTTGGTGACAAAAAAAAGGGCTGTGAGTTTTAAGAATGATGAGAGGATGTAACATTGTTGTGCCATTGCTACTACATCACTTGTGCAATAGAAAGTGTATCCTGGAGCTTTCACTATTCCTTGTACTATTGGGATATTACACTTTGTGAAAGCTTTGTGCGACTTAGGTGCCAGCATTAACTTAATGCCATTTTCCATCTACAAGAAGTTGGGTTTAGGAGCTCCAAAACCTACTGTGATGCATCTACTCATGGTGGATAGAACCATGAGAAGCGCATTGGTGTGCTCCAAGATGTCCTTGTGAAAGTGGAGTTTTTCATCTTTCCGATGGATTTTGTGGTACTTGACTGTGAGGTCCCCATCATCTTAGGGAGACCACTTCTTGCTACTAGGCGTGCCTTAGTCGATATGGAGAGACGGCAGATGAAGTTTCGAATGAATAATGTGGAGGTGACTTTTAATATTTGTAGGTCTATGAAGAAGGAAAGCGATCTTAAGTCGGTATCAGTGGTGAATCATATTATGGAGTGTGGTTCTGAAGTGTCTATTGAAGAGGGTTTGGGTATTGATGCACTGGCAGAAGTAAAGATTAATTTTAATGTTGATGGTATTGAAGACTGTGATGAATTAGTTTCCTTACTTGATAGGTTCGAATTCTATTCCAAACCAAAAAGATTGGAGTTAGATATGAAGAATCGTGACTCCCCACATGCAAAACCGTCTGTGGAAGAGCCTCCAAAACTGGAACTGGAGGATCTACCATCACACTTGAGGTATGTATTCTTGGGGAAAGATAGCACTTTAATGGTAATCATTGTTGCGGATTTGAGCGAGGAGCAAGTTTATGCTTTGGTTTCTGTATTGAAGAGGTTCAAGAGGGCAATTGTATGGACTATTACGGGCATTATTGGTATTCCAGCAGGCATTTGTTCTCACACAATCCAACTCATACAGGATAGTAAGCCAAGTATTGAGCACCAAAGGAGACTGAATCCCCGAGGTTGTTAAATAGGAGATCATTACGTGGTTGGATGCTGGAGTCATATATCCCATTGCTGATAGTAGTTGGATTTGTCTTGTTCAGTGTGTGCCCAAGACGGGGGAATCACCGTGGTTCCAAATGCTAAAAATGAGCTTGTTCAAATAAGGCTGGTGACTGGTTGGAGAGTGTGTATGGACTACCACAAGCTAAATGCATGGACAAAGAAAGACTGCTTCCCTATGTTGTTCATGGATCAAATGTTAGATCGTCTCACTGGTAAGGGTTGCTATTATTTTCTAGATGGGTATTCGGGCTGCAATCAAATCACCATAGCTCTGGAAGACCAAGAGAAGACCATATTCACTTGTCCTTATGAGACTTTCGCTTTCAAAAGGATGCCATTTGGGTTGTGTATTGCTTGAGCGACCTTCCAACGTTGTATGATGTCGATATTTTCAGATATGGTGGAGGACATGATTGAGGTATTTTTGGATGATTTCTCTATGGTAGGTAACTCATTTGATGGTTATTAGTTGCATCTGGACGAGGTACTAAAAAGTTGTGAAGAGTGCAATCTTTTTCTTAATTGGGAAAAGTGTCACTTCATGGTGAAAGCGGGTATAGTTCTGGGTCATCGGATTTCGCAGAAAGGTATTGAGGTTGATTGAGCCAGAGTTGAGGAAAAAAAAAGCTTCCACCTCCCATCTCTGTCAAAGGTGTTCGGAGTTTTCTTGGAAATACAGGTTTCTACCAGAGGTTCATAAAATATTTCTCAAAATTTGCACACCCATTGTGCAAACTGCTCAAAAAGGATTGTAAGTTCGATTTGATGATGCTTGTCTGAGAGCATTTGGAGAGTTGAGGGTAAAGTTAATTTCCGCACCTATCATTATTTCACCAGATTGGGGACAACCGTTTGAAGTTATGTGTAATGCGAGTGGGGTGGCGCTTGGGGTAGTATTAGGACAGAGGCGAGATAATATTCTTCATCTGATTTACTATGCCAACAAAGCTTTGAATGTGGCTCAAAAGAACTATACTGTGACTGAACAGGAACTCCTTGCTGTGGTTTTTGCATTCAAAAGATTTAGGTCCTACTTGCTTGGTTATAAGGTCATAGTGTATACTGACCATTCTGAATTGAAGTATCTGATGGCTAAAAAGGATGCAAGACCGAGGTTGATTAGATGGGTACTTTTGTTGGAAGAGTTTGAGTTTGAGGTAAAGGATAGAAAGGGGATAGAAAATCAAGCTGCCAATCATTTTTCTAGATTAGAGGATGAAGCTATGATCAAGTTTGAGTATGGAGTTGAGATTAATGATGCATGCCCTGATGAACAAGTATTGGCTGCTTCTTATGATGTTGTCCCTTGGTTCGCAGATTTTGCTAATTACTTGACAAGTGATTTGGTTCCGTCGGTTTTTTTATTCCACCAAATGAAAAATTTATGTCTGATGTGAAGAAATTCTTTTTGGATGAGCCTTACTTGTCCCGTATTTGTGCTGATGGGATTATTCGTCGTTGTATGCCCGAGGTTGAGATATGAGTATACTAAAGGCGTGTCATTCATCTCCTGTTGGTGGGCACCATAGTGGTATCCGAACTACTCACAAAATTTTGATGTGTGGGTCTTACTGGCCTACAATCCACCAAGATGCTCATGATTTCGACAAGTCTTGTGACCGTTTCCAAAAAGAAGGAGGAATTTTAAATAAGCAAGAGCTACCTATGAATCTTATATTGGTGATTGAGTTATTTGATGTATGGGGCCTTGACTTCATGGGTCCATTTGTAAGTTCAGATGGGATGAAGTATATTCTTGTTGTGGTTGACCATGTATGGAAATTAGTGGAATCAATTGTGCTTTCAAACAATGAGGGAAAGAGTATCACCGCATTCCTGATAAAGAGTCTCTTCTCAAGATTTGGTACACCTAAGGTGATTATCAGCGATGGAAGTTCACATTTTTGTAATAAGTTGTTCAAGGCGTTGCTAGAGAAATATGGGGTTCGTCACAATGTCGCCACTCCTTATCAACCGCATTCTAGTGGGCAAGTTGAGGTGTCAAACCAACAGATAAAGCAAATTCTTGCAAAGACTGTGAATGCCAACAAAACTGATTGGTCAAGAAGGCTTCATGATACTCCATGGGCCTATCACACCGCATTCAAGACTCCCATAGGTATTTCCCTTAGCAAGTTGTATATGGGAAGTCATACCATTTGCCTGTAGAGCTAGACCATAAAGCAATGTGGGCAGAAGTTGAATTTGGATTGGGGCACTGCATCTAGTCAAACATTAAATGACATGAATGAGCTTGATGAGCTTCGCCTAAAAGCATATGAGAGTTCAGCCTTATACAGGGAGAAGATGAAAAAGTACCATGATTAAAAGATTGACAAGCGTGAATTTGTTATGGGTGTCTGGTGCTCTTATTCAACTCAAGGTTGCGCTTGTTTCCTGGCATGGTCAAGTCTAAGTGAATCGGGCCATTCAGAGTCACTCAAGTATTTCCACATGGAGCGGTCGAGCTCGAGAACAAGGAAGGAACGTGGTTCAAAGTTAACGGGCAGAGGACCAAAGTCTATTTGGGGAAATCTGAGAGTGTGCAAGAAGTGATTGAGGCCTCCTATCTTGATGAAGTCTGAGTAATCAAGGTGTCTGCGTCATGCTGCGACGTTAAATCAAGCACTGCTTGGGAGGCAACCCAAGATGTACAATCTAGCCAACTATAGGATTTTCTTTTTGAGTTAGGAGTTTTCTTCTTTCTTTTAGATTTTGTGTAGCTCTTTAGATAGGTGTTTGATTTTTTTTAGTGTTGGCTAGATATAGAATATGGTCCGTGTCTAAAAGTGTTTAGAAAATATAAAAAGAAAGTCTTAATGGTTGCTACGTGTGTAGGGACAAAAAGGTAATATCTGCAAAAAAGGATGTGCAGTGGTCTACGGACCCCATCGACAATCCGTTTGGCAATCCATGGACCATGGATAGCGTCCGTGCATCCCAGGTAAGATTTATAAATTTTTCTATGTGTCAGAGTGACCTAGAGACCCAATTGACGGACCATAGGTCAACCCACAGATTGTCGATGGGGTCTCGTGGGTCCAAACTAGGGTTTCTGCCTGACCCAACCTGGACCCTTCTTTTATAAAACCTTTCATTTTTAAAACATCCCCCACTTCCATATCCCCCCCCCCCTCCAAACAGTTTTTAACCCTCCAAATACCCATAATCATCCATTAAATATCCCTCATCACTCCCCAAACTGATCTACATTAAATTCCAAATCCTATACCTCCCCTCTTCTCTCCCAAATAATTCCGACACTTCCATTTTCTTCCCCAACACTTTCAAAGTCCGGGTTCGGTGTCAAAGGATAGCAAAGGTACAAGGATTTCATTGCACTAACACACTCACCAACTTTGATTTTCTTGTAAGGTAAGCGATTTCAAAATGACTTTGAACTTGTCATTGTTTATCATTCGAAATCACGAAGTTGAACTTGACCTTGGGTTGTTACCTTCCTTTGTTAACATGTTGAATTGTAGTTTATAAACACCTTTGGAATGATGGTATGTCAGTGTGTATTTAATTAAAATCAACTAAAAAAATTAATAGGCCTAATTGGGAGTTTTGACTTAGGGTTGTTCAATAGTTTTTGTCTGAATGTGAATGAAATTGAATGATCCCAACCCTAAGGATGATGAACTTCCAAAATATATGTTGAAATGCATGTGTAGGCTTAGTTTGATGGATTGATGGTTTAAATTATGGATGGTACAAAAGTTGAAGGGTTTGCCTGGAATAGAACTGACCAACGAACCCCACCCACAGACAGCGCTTCTTCCTCTGATGCCAATAGTTCATGTGACATCCCGGTACCTACCAGAGTTGAGCTTGCCCCAAGTCCCGATGAGCCGAACAGATGGTGTGTTGTGGGACAGTACCAGTTATATGAAAATGGAACTTTGTTGAATGAAACTGGAGGATGGCTAAGACTGTTACTGAGAAGCGCAGGGTCCTTACCGGCAGCCTCCACACTGCACCAGTTATTGAGGAGCTCTTAATGAGGCACATATGTGAGTGCATGGCACGGAGCTACGGGAACTACATCGAGGAAATGACCAGAGAGTTCTATGCCTCATATGTTGCAACTGTCTGAAATTCCATCTCTAAACGGGCCTAGCCCGTAGCTCAGCCCCCACTCCAGATGACCTTGGTGTAGAACTTCCTCGTGGAAATATCTGAAACCACTATCTGCCGGTTCATCTATGGTCCAGCTCACAATATACCGATTAGTACAACAGAGTATGACTACAGGATGGGCATCGTTTAGAGCGGGGCATTTCATAAGGATGCCGAGCAGAGAGAGACATTTTTTAGGTGGATGGCACATCATATTGCCAAGGATGGGGAGTGCAGTTAGTGGGTGCAAACTCCTAATCTAGGTATTAGTAAGAAGACTCTAAGCTTCACTGCAAAGTTGTTCTTGTTATTAGTTTGGAATCGACTGTCCCCTGCTATGTCAGACAATGTTGTTACATGGGACCGGTCCGTGATGATAGCAGGCATTATGGCGGGTTTGGAGATTGATTTTTCTCGCTTCCTGCTAGGAGAGATCCAGAAGAGGGCCTTCAACACCACCACTACCCTGCCCTTCCCGTGTCTGATATTCCATCTCTACAAGGAGACTTCAGTTCCAATTTGGCATTGTGACATGTTTCTTGAGGTAACCAAGACATTAGAAATCGACCTCATTTGGGATGATACTTACCTTGTTGCACCACGGAGGGAGCCACAAGTTGATGTACCACCTTTGGAGGCTGATCTTGTTGCGGATGTGGAGCAAATGCAAGCTGATGACACTACCATTACAGCCCCTATAACAGATGGTCAGGCTCCACCTTCCTCCGCCACTAGTCAGGCTCCGAGCTCCTCCCGAGCCACCCCCGCTTCAGGGTCCACTGCAGTTCCCCGAGCCCGAGTCCAAGAGCTGGAGACACAAATGGCCACTTTGCTACAGCACATAAAGCCATAGATGCACTATTCGATTGAGGAGTCTGAGGCAAGGATGGAGCAGATAATGAATCTGAAGAACCAGCCCGTTCATAAGCACCTAGATGATTTTGAGTTACGGGTTCTAGAGAGGCTTGCCCAAACCATTGATCTGAACACCTTCCATACGGAGCTGGCTAGCCTTTGGGCGGATGTTAATGCCCTCCTAGCCCCTAAAGAGATTACACCAGAGGCTACCCCTATAGCGGAGGAGGATGATGTGGTGATGACTGCCTTATTTGGTGATGTTATGCCACCAACAGACTCTCCCCGTGCTACTAGAAAGCGCAACTGCTCCGACCACACTTTTGATGCTGAGGAGGCTCGAAGATTGAAGAAGAAGGAGCGCCAGCAGCTTGAGGTGGCCCAAAGGGTGACTATACTTGATTAGGAGCAGAGATAGTAGTGGGCCCGTGAGGTGGATGTTGGCCCATCTGGCATAGTGAGTACTATTGAGGGTGCTCTGACTACTGATGAGGGCGCTACTGATGCTGTTTTGAGAGTTGATCTAGCGGGTTTCGGGAAGCCGGACCCACCCGCTTCTTGAATGGTCTTCGGCACATTTGCGCCACAGGTTTGCTTCACCCTATGCTTTATTTTTTATTTTGTACATTGAGGACAATTGCACCTTATTTTGTTATAGGAGGGGTGAATGGATTGTGAGTGATAAGGTGAAGTCTGAGTAACCCAACTCATAATCCTCCTTTGGGGTTTTCTTGCCTGTGTTCTGTTCCCCCAAGGGACTATTTACTTTTATAATGAACCGGCATGTTTAGGATTGTATCTGTAGAAGTAAGTAGAAGAATTAAAGCATGATGGCATAAATAGAATGAAATTGATACCCATCCAATTTTTTTGAAATGTGCTAGATCTATAGGCCTGATGAATTGAATGTGTTCGATCTCAATATGACACGATAACGAACCAGTTTTACCTCATGACTTAAGCTAAAACTTGAACTGGATAATTTAATAATCTGATAATGAAAAAATGTGCCAAGTGTGTGTGAGAAAAGTTTGAATGTTCATACAGTATGTGCCAATCTTGAAATTGCCCCGTTGGTCCTGCTAAGATAATCTAGGCTAGAAGTTGGAAAATGATGATAGGACCTTGTTCAAATAAGTCCACCCAAGCCTAAAGTAATTTAACCAAAAGAAATAAATGTTCCCTTTGATCCAAATGTTTGAGCCTAAGGTAGACAACTTCTTTCAATATACCTAACTCACCTTCCCTAAAATAATTGTCTTGGCCCTGCTCCCTCCTTGGATATGTGGACCTTGACTGAGGCCAAAACCCTAAGTTGAGGGTGGCTAATTCAAAAAAGAAAGTTACCTTGATCTTGGCCCTGGTCCGACATCGGATATTGTGCACCTCAACTCATGCAAAATACATAAGTGAGGGTGGCTATGAAAAAGGAAACCAAAAGAAATGGGTATGACAAGAGTTTGTGTAGAAGAAGGAAAAAGAAAAGAAAAGATAGAAAAACATGTGACTTTACTCAAAAGAATCAAAAAGATGAATGAAAGCTGAAAGAAACAAACAAAAATGAAGTGAAAGAAAATAAAGAAATTGGAAAAAAATATGAGCTATAAAGTCAAAAGTCACACCTGCCCAAAAGAAAGTCAAGGGAAGGAGCAGAAAAGTTAAAGATGTCAAGAATTGGTTGAAAAAAGAGGTAAAAAGCCAATGTACTATCAAGGAGGGAAGAAAAGTTACTAAAAAGTACCCAAATGAACCTTACATGACCCTAAGGCTAGGTTACAAGCTAAGAAAGTCCTATAATGATCCTAGCAACTAGTTTGGACAGTCTATGCGGTGAAAATAAGGGCAAGCTTATGGTATTGAGCACTAACTGTACTTGAAGTCACTTCTGAGCGAGAGCGTTGAATGAATCCTTACACTCAAAATTCATATCTATTGTGTGGAAAAGGGATTTCTTTTGAAAGGAGGGCACTAGTTACATTGTTGGAGAACTGGTACATTGGTGACTGTGAAAAGTGTATGTTGTGGTGTCTATTGGTCAATCTATGTCATCTTTTGATCCACATGAGTTAGCTTGTTGAGTCTAGATGAAAAGATTTGCACTAAGAGAAGGAATTGATTGAAAAAGCCATATGATTGCTTGAGTTTGTATGTTTGCTTCTACATAAGTGTTGTTTAGAGTCGTAATGTGTTGCTTGAGGACAAACAACAAGTTTAAGTTGACGGTGTTGATATAGCGTGAGTTTACGGTATTTTTTATGCGTTTCACTTATAGTTTGTGTGTGTCTTGGGCTATTTTGTATTAGCAATAATGTTTTGTGTAATGTTTGCAGGAAATAGCCTTTGATGCGGTTGATAGAGATGTGATCTAAAAAGGTGTTTATAACATCCCCTATTCTACATGTACTAGTTCTATTTATATGATGCTTATAAATTGCCTTGTGGTATAGTTTTGGACTCGGTTTCCTATGTGGCTAGTAACAATATATTAGGTTTAAGAAACTAAGATTGGGAAAATGGTGTAAAATAAGTGAGGTGCTTTCTTGACTAAACTATGTTAGTAGGTGACAAGTAGGTGATGCACCTACTTAGAATTAGTGGACTGAATTTAACTTAAAAGGGGCAAGTAGGTGATGCACCTACTTAGAATAAGTGGACTGCATTTAAGTGAAAAGAGCAAGTAGTTGATGCACCTACTTAAAAACTTGTGGCAGAAATTAAGGCGGTGATGCACCTACTTGCTAAAAAGTAAAGTACCATGTTATTTCTCCAATTTATTAAGTGAAAACGTCCAAAAGGGACCTCTAAAGTACTCAAGCTTGTCACATCTCCTTCATCACTTATTCTTCAGAAAATTGCTCCCAAGGAAAGCCATAGAAGCTCCAAGAGTTCTGGTCTATAGTTTCACCATTAAAATCTGAAGCAAACCCTTTTTTTTAAAGTACAAGTTACTAAAACATATCCCATCTTAAGGAATTCAAGTGAATAATCTGATTTAACTTTAATTTAAGGGGAAGAGGACAACCTAAACCTTGAAGAATCCAAGTCTTAGCAAGTGAGATTTCTGTCCAGCAAGGTAAGATGTGGAAATTTTCATCCCTCTCTTGTTCTTGCATTATTTGTGAAAGTTTTTATGTGTTAATGAACTAAGGAATGTTGTCTCTATATGGCATGAGCTTGGTAAATGTTCATGAAGGAGTTGCTGGTTGGGGCAGCCATGGAGTGGAGTCCACTTAAATTTTGATTGTTAGCTCGTTTTGAGCATCTTAAATGTAATGTTAGTTGGAACTCACGGGATGTTGATCGGAAGCCGTATGTTCATATTGCTATTTCCACATTGTGATTCTTAGGGACTGTTTTGTGTATCGTAAAATAAGGGGGTGTGGCTGGATATGTGCAGGGAAGTCATGGGAACTGGTTATAGGATAGAACATTGAAAGTGTAGTGATACACCACTTAATTGAGTGTAGCATGAGCTTATTTCCTGCCATCCCTTTGTATATTGTTTTCCAAACGTTATGAAGCCTGAGGAGTTTCGGAGGACCATATAAGAAGGCTGTATAGTATATGAAAAAATTAGAGGAGAATGGGTGGGAAGAACACCCTTGATAGGATCAATTATAGATTTACTGCCAATTACTGTTTTGGTCTGATCAAGTAGCCCAAACTTATTTATTAGCTACTAATGATAGTTTTATTATTTACTCCATTTTAGATAAATAATCTGAAAGGAAGACGGTTAACTCATTGTAATATCCAAAGTTGTGCTGCATGGTATGTAAGGCTATTCAATTTCCTATTTCTTTGGCATGAATCCAACACTTGTATTACAAAGTAAGCTTTCTAAGTGCCCTTGGTAGTGACTGATCCATAGTTGCGGTTCCTACTCCCTAGAGCATTAAAGTGAGTACTCTAATATGAATTTATTACTAAATGTATGTGCTTACTCTACCAAGTATTAGCATGTAAGGTTTAAACTTGTTTCATCATCAAAGTACCCTTGGCACGTATTCCCCTTCTATAAATCAAAATGATCCTAGAATACACATGATACATATATTTATATGTTTGATATACAATCTGCCCATATCTTTCCAACTTGCTTCAATTGTCTATTCCATCATATATGTCATCTTTTCACATGTTCATATGTTCCCATTATTGGTTATTACACTCAGTGTGTTAGACTATAATATTACCTCACAAGATCCCTCCTTGCTCTATTGTACATTTTATATGTTCTTACTTGGAATATGTGTCTGTCCTTAAGTTGAATCTGCCCACGTTCTCCCTTGGTTCCACTTTCATATATAGAGTTCAAATCTCTTGGCTGAATGTTAAATGTCTTCACTTGATATGTGCTTCAATGTGAGATGTCAAAATGCTTACTGAGTCATATAAGCTCCTGAGTATTACGTTGGTGTCACATTTGCTTCCCATGTCATTGTTATTATTGTAAGTCCATATTCATGTCTTCTACTACTGGTCCATTGTTCCAAATCTCGACATTGATTATGACCGCCAAAACAACAATCCCAAAAGAGTTATGATCATCAAAAGAACAATTTCAAAAGAGTTATGAACATCAAAACAACAATCTCAAAGATTAAAGAATCTTAGTAGAGCAATCTATATAATTATGGGTGGCAGCCCAGGGGCGAAAGCCTAGCATGGGCCGATCCCAATTGGTATAGAAGGGTGGCAACTCAGGGGCGAAAGCTAGCATGGGCCGATCCCAATTTGTGGAATTAGAAGGACAACATCCCAGGGGTTAAAATCCCTTGCATGGGTCATCCTCTTCTACCACTAATCAACTGGTCATTTGTATCATATGCCTTATAAAGATTATAACGGACAGAAAACTAAAGAAAAGAATGCAACATACACGATTCCACAAGTATAAGCAAAGGTGGTCTCTAATCCTTATCTATTTGTATTTGGTTTCACTTGAGCTCTCATTTAGATATGGTTATATTATGCCTTACATATTCAGTACATTCTTTCGTACTAACATCCCTTATCGGGGACATTGCATTTCATGCTGCAGGTCGACCTACGGTTCGTAGGTCGTGCCGTCGATAGAAATCGTGTTCCAGCAGTTTATTTCCTTATTTTGTTTCATGTTTTATTTAGGATTTTTCTTCTACAAATAGGAGTTGTAATCCTCGTTTTTGGGGGTTAGACATTATTGTAAACTTGTTAGTTTTGTTCTTTGGGAATTAATTTGCAACCTCTTAGCATTTAACTTTCCGGTTTTCGTTTTATACAATTTTCTCTTTGAAATTAAATTGAGGATTTTCGGGTTTCATCAATTCTTCTTGTAAGTTCATGACTTCTTTTTACCCAATTATGAATTATGATCTTTCAAGCATGAGTGGCTCAATCCACAACTAGGGTTGTGGGAATCTTGAACAATTAACAAAGTATGAATAATAATTAAGTAATTCTTGAATAGTGTTCATGCATGTATTGTTAATCCTTTCTTTTTGAAGACTTTTTAACGAGTGCACGCGTTAGAACTCGCCTCGTTCTTACTTGCCTGACCTAGGAGGTAATGAATGAGAAAATGATTAATCAACAAATATTTAGTGGATGCTATCTAATAGTTTGATGTCAATTGGAGTGAGGGTGAAAACTAAACTACATTGATATGATGATTATCTGGGGTAAAGGTAATAGTTAGTAAAGCATACACCCGTAGACGGACCAAGTTTTGTGGTAAAATTCCCTATTTGGAGGACCAATCACTTAGGGATATCTAACTTACCAACTTAGAATGTTAAACACTAGGAAAGGATTACTGTGTTAAGAGCTTGTGGGGAACATATATACCCTAGTTTCTTTCTTATATTGATACAACAACGGTTGAATCTTGCTACTTGTTACTGAAGCATAATAATTTGTTACTTAATTACAAAATCCACCCTGTTCACTTTCCTTGGAAATAATTTGACTAAACGGATATAATTGTTAGTTAAGTTTAAGTCTAGACCATATTCCTCGTGGGATCGACCCCAACCTACATGTTGTGTTCTTTATTTGACAACGATCACTTATAGTTCTTTAGGGAGGTGTATTTTGAGCGTATCAACGACAGACCGTCCTGTTGGACCGTTGAAAAAGTACTGGAACTTGACAATTTGGGAAAACATGTCTGGCCAACCACGGACCTGACCTACGGTCCGTGGGTCGTTCGACAGACCGTGGATGGCACCGTAGGAGCTGTCACCAAATTTCTTTAAAAATGATTTTTCCTGCCTTTTCAAATCTGAGGAGTTACACAATGTCTATTTGGATGGTTATTATGTATTGTTTCATAATGTATTGTATTTATGGTACTGTATTGTTTGAATGAATTCAATGTTTGGATAAATTTTATCATTTTATGTCGTTATATAATGTCACACATCTATAGTTTGAATGATAAATGTACAAGAACGATATGGAACGAGATAAAGCTACTGTGAAAAGGTAGAGTATTCTAGAAAAATATTATGTTACAATAGTTAGCTCCACTAATACGAATTTTATCGTTTGAATCATGGACGATCTTGATAAGCGAATAAATATGTCATCGCGTATTAAAAAATATTCATTAATATATAATAGTTGTATTGGTCAAGATATGAGTAGAACTGCATCATGTCAACATTTTGATGATATATAACAATCAAAAAGTTGGCACTAGGTAAATGTTTAAATAATAACCATAGGTGAAATAACACACACATGAAAAATAGTTATTTGAGCAAATGGTGGGATCAATTGGCACTACCACCATTCCCCCATCCTCCTCCGGCACCGAAACTACTACCACCATTTTGACCATCACCATCACCACCACCTCCACCTCCACCACCACTGCCACAGCTACCGCTGCTACACCCGATCCATGACCCTCTCCATATCCAATGTCGAAACCAAAAACCACCATCACTACCATCTTCACCACCATCACCTCCACCACCGCCTCCACCACCGTTTACACCGGATCCGTGACCCTCACTATATCCAATGCCAAAACCAGATCCACCATCAGTGCCTCCTCCTCCACCACCACCGCTGCCGCCACCTCCACTGCCACCAATTAGGTCTCCTACAATTTGACCAAATCCATCAGTTTCACCTGGTCCATGACCCTCGCCAAATCCAAATCCAGCCCCAAATCCAATATCACCACCTCCACCACCTCCGTCCCCGCCACCATCACCTCCGCCCCCGCCACCATTATCACCGCCACTAAGACCTCCTAAAATTTGGTCGAATCCACCGTTGAAGTTAGGAAAATTGGGTAATAATGGATTGTGAAGAAGCTTCCTTGCAAAGGAAGGTTGCACTACAACTCCCATAAACAACAATTAGAATCAACTTGCATCTCATCTTTGTATCTACTGTTAGAACTGCACACAAAAATAACATAACTTCGATTAGTGGTGGAACTAGGAATTCTATTAATTCTAACAACAGAATTAAAAAAAAAAATTACTTGAAATTTGAATTGAGGCATAAACTAATTATTAAATCAGCTATACTACAACACTAAAAGTTTCCTAAATGTTAAGGAATCCAACAATGTGTATATATACAAAACTATTTTATCTTATTTACTCAATATTATATTGCAACTAAAGAGATTCAATTAACCCCCTTCCAATAGTTAGCTCCACTTTTGACAACCACAACAAGAAATGAAATTTTAAGTGACGACTTTTTTTCGACTCATGCCGTCACCAATAAAAGTAATGAGTGTTTGTGAAAAATTCCCCGCAAAATATATTAGCGAACACTATTCATTATTATGACTTCCTTATACATATATATATAGTTTAAAATTATGTAATATTAGGTAACACGTATCGAGTTCTCCAAAAATGAATGTATCGTACTTTGCTTTTGAGGCATTTGTTTTGTGAGGATAAATGCTTGATTAGCCATGAAAATGGTAAAATATTACTTAGAATATCGTATTAATTAATAGTTGAGATACTATGAAAAATCAGAATAAGAAGGGGTTAAATACAATAGGGGGTCGTACAATTAATTAATGTATAAATGTTTGCAAAACGTAAAAAAACAAAAGGAAAATTGAAGTGAATGTATATGTAGTTCAACATCAATAAATAAAATGGAGTTACTAAATTATCTCTTGCGTTGCGAGTTATTTGTTGGAAGTAGAAAAAAATAATACTTTCTCTGCTTCAAAATAGTTGTCGTTTTTATTTATTTATGTGTCCCTTAAAAATTAATTAGGAGGGTATTTGACTAGTTTTTCTTTTTATGTCTTAAGATATAATTTTTCTTAATTAATTGTGGTGTTTGTATTCTTAAGAATAATTACTAACATTTTCTCTATTCAGTTGTACTTATCCAGTTATTAAACTTAGCACGTCCCTTGAAAGCAATAATGAATATGATTGTATTTTATCATAATCATATAGCCTTGGAAATTTTTGGAGAGTCAGTAGTATATTACGGGTAAT
>JAJOOR010009491.1:0-34058 GCA_036250505.1 Solanum acaule
TGATTTAGAGCAAAAATCAAAGGCAAAACACACAAAAAGAAGACTTTGATAGAAATTTTAATTTGAAAACAATAAATTTTGAAAGCGGATTTGATTTTCCAGTTTTAATTTTGATTGAGTGTTGTAAATGGTGTTGTAGCAATGGCGGCCACTCCACAACGAAGAAGACCAACGGATGGGTTAAGAGAAGAAAGAAAAAATAAAGAATTAAAACTAAAAAAAAAACATAAATAAAAACAAAGATTAGGAAATTATATAAAATTGACAGGTGGCAAACTATAATTAGTGCGTGCTTACACCTTCTTTTTTATAAGTGGGATTAACTGAAAAATGAGATATTTATATCACTTTTAAATTATTTAGTGGGGTACTAGGACCCTTATAAAGTTTGAGTGTCTTTTTAAAAAAAGTGTTATAGTTGAATGGGGTAATTATATATTTCCCCATTAAATAATGTTGTTTTGCACACTCATAATATGAATCCTTTAATAGTTTTATCTAGTTGTTCGACCTTAGTTTTTTTTTTTAGAAATTTCGTTTAAATGCTTTTTTGTCTCGTAAACTCATAATACATCACCTTAATATGTAATGAATATCCAATATTTTATGTACTATTGAATTTAAATGACTTCTTCAAAAATCAGAACAACAAAAGATAAAACAATAATGTATATAATCAAACTACAATATTATTTTGAGAATATTTTAGATGTGCAACTAATAATTTACATTTTTTTAGATAGTATTCAAAGAAAAAAAGAAAAGGGAAGAGAAACACAATACTAAATTGATATAGAAGATTAATGAGTAGTGTACCATCAATAAATATGGTGTAGTGTAGGAGATTGTTCCTTCCTTAATTAGAGGTCTTGAGTTTGAGCTTCAGATTAGTCGAACTCTAATACAAATACCAAACACGAGAAACAAAGAAAGAAAAGAGAAGAAGAGCAACACTTTTTCTAGAGAGCATGCTACTCAACCACCCCATTTTCCCTTTTACTTTTTACCAATTCATCAAGTACTCTTTAAAAGCCAAACATACATACCAAACTTTTCCACCTTTTTATTCCTCTAATTAGTACTATTAGGCTACCGTTGGACTTTTTTTATATCAATTATGTGCAAGTGTGGGTGGGGTACAAAAGGGAGCTAAGAAATTACGTGGTACATTTTATTCCCCTCTTGGTGCTTGCTCATTTTTAGCCAAAGCAACTAGAAGAGATTAATGTCTTTGTTTATGACCATTGACTTTTATTGGTGCTAGTTTGCTTCTTCTTGGAAGAAGACCTCTTCCCCAAGGTTTTACTAAGAGGACTAATTACTTGCTACAAAATAATAATAATTTGTAGCCAAGTAAATAATGCAAAACATAAGTCTGATTAAGTGAGATATAAGGATAATTCAACTTACAGGATATTCTATGTCTGATTTGAGTAGTAAACTCTGATATAAATGATTGATTTTACAACTCTAACTTGTAATCTACAAGTCATACAAAGATGATAGATTTTTATGTTGCCTCGAAACTCCCCTATAAAGTGAGAAATAACACTTCTTAATTTATGACTTTTATGATTAAAAAACTAAGTTTAAAGTAAACACATTTGCGTTTAATATTTCCTTAACTATTTAAAATATGTAACTTTATAATATTCATTAATTAAATATGAATACCAATATTGAGAAAACATTTTTTTTTAAAAATTGAAATTTATGACAACATTGACTTTGTCCATTATACCCATACGGAAAACGTCATTTTCTTTTGGCTTGGGGCGAACGTTACCAAGACCAAGGGTAAAAGAGAAGATTCGTGATTTTTCTAAATTCACGTAATCGTGATATTCCAATCAATTTTTACCATTTTTGAATAATTCTATGGAATATCTATTACCTTTCAAATGAGTATCAAATAATTTCGTCCATCAAAATCAAAACAAATAAAAATATTACCTAATATATTTTTATTTCTTCAAAATTTAAACCCGAAACCTCGAGATTTAATCTAATCTTTACTCGGCCATATAGAAGAGTAGAAAAGACTTCTACAATAAACTAGAAGAATATAAATATATCAATTTTATCATAAATTTCTAAGCAAACCCAACAAGGAAAAAGTGTTACTGCGACTTTTCTTGTCTGAAAAAGACTCGTATATATTCATTAGCTTCTAAGCTGGTCCTTCACAAAGCTGACCCATCAAGAATTGCATATTCAGGTACCTTTTCATCTGTTGTTTATCCTAATTTTGCTCTTTTTTGTTTGGGGTCTATGATTTTCCATTTAGCTGAGTTGATTCAGTCCAGTTACCTCAAATTCAAACCATTAATCTACATTTTAATCTAAGTTCCTAGTCCAAGATTGAAACTTTTTGCTTTGGGTGGAAGATTTCTATAATTGGGTGAGCTAATTAATCGCTGGATTCTGACTTGTTATATAATTTTTGCGATTTATTGAAACTGAAGGTAAACGATGTTTTTTCATCCTTTTTATGCCCAAAGCTTGAAGCTTTTAGAAGTTCTATCATGAAATGTATGGTCTTGATTTTGTCAAGATTGTTGACTGTTAGAAAAAAGAGAGGAAATGGGACTGAGGGAACTCAGAAGGTTGTTTCATGCGTTTGTTTAACCGTTTTGCTTCAGAGTTTGGGTTGAATTTTCGAACTTATTTTATAGGTCAATTTGATGTTAGGTTTCAAACTCTAATTTTCTGTTCAAGAGTGCTGTTCTTTAGTAGTGAGAAATGTATGTTTGCGAATTTAAACTAGGAGATCCAGTTTCTTTGCATGTTTAGTGTGGCATTCTGGACTTTTGATTCTAAACGAGAACAGCGTAAACCTTGTTAATAGGAAATTAAAGGAAGTACATCTTATGCTTTTCAAATTCCTTTCTCTTGACATGTGATGGCCATTTTAGTAAGTAGCAAGATTCATTTTTTAAGATGGCAACATAGGTTGCTAACTTAGGGCAAAGCTATACAAAGGTAAAGCAAAACTATACAACACTAAAGTATACCAAATTCACTAAAACCAATATCTCTAGTAGTCTGTAAAAATGTGATGGTTAGAGAATCTTCTTTAGCTTAGTGAGTGTCTAATTTTTCCTCTTATATTTTTGTCATATGAGATGGCTGACGTTGTTTGAGGATCTTAGGATAAGTTGGTGAACTGCTAATGGAAGAACATTTGGTTTTGCGTGTTGACCATCTTATCACACCCGAATCATTGCACTCTCTGCCACGGCCCGAGCATACAGAATTCTCTGGAGGCACATCTGTCACTCAGACAGTTGGTACGTCCTCAGGTATTGATGCTCAAGAGAAGGAATATCCAAGAGCTGGAGATGAAGAAGAGCCATTACTTCAGACTGTGGAATGTCGGATTTGCCAGGAAGAAGATAGCTTGAAAAATTTGGAGATGCCTTGTGGTTGCAGTGGCAGCTTGAAGGTATCTTTGTGAAGTTGGTGAATTTTAGTTCTCTTCTTGTTCAATGAGTTGCTTATGCTTTTATAATTATGTCAATCACATTTTTTTACAGCTAAAGCCTAAAATTTGCTAATCCCTGATACATTTTTTCTCAAGATCTTAAGATTTGAATGATTCAACATTCTACATAAGCTTGATATTTGAGTTTTCTATCCTCTTCAACAAAGTTGAAAGCATTCTAGTCTACTTCACTGTCACTATGTCCAACAATTATTTTGTGTACTTCACTGTCACAGCTTATTTATCTCTGTGTTGCAATGTCCAACAATTATTTTGTGTACTTATATGAGCTTTTATTGGTATGCTAACTATTCTTTTTTATTTGTCATCTACTTCACTGTCACAAAATTCAGTATGCTCATAGAAAATGTGTTCAACGATGGTGTGATGAGAAGGGAGATATAACTTGCGAGATTTGCCATCAGGTACTCCTATGTGTGTTCTATTTACATTGTTTTATTGAGTATGATGATTAACCTTTTGCCTCTCCCCATACCAAAACCAGTGTAAGACAATTGAGCCATAAAAGAGTGAGGGTAGGTGTCTAGGTGAGATAACATAATTGACTCTGTACCAGACCACCAGCTGAGAGTATAGACAATCATATTTCCTTTATGTGCTCGCACTTTCCTCCTCAATACTCTTTCCTGATGGTAGAGTGTGTCACTTATCCCTACGCAGCAATTCAGCTGTTTATTTATTTTTTTACTTCAGAAATATAGGACATTGATACAACTAATAAAAAACAAAGGGCATTGATACTTATCACAAATTTGGAATGCCAGTGAATGCTTGCTGAAAGAGTTTTAGTTCAGCTACACGCGGAAATATTTCTATCAAGCTGGCAGGCTTACCAAACTTAGAAAATTTTGTGTCTAACCTGCAGCTTTATCAGCCTGGCTATACTGCTCGGCCCCCGCCTCCTCAATCTGAAGATACATCCATTGACATCAGGTATGTCCGGGTAGCTTAGTTTTCCCCAATATACACTGTTGATGCATAATTTGTCCTTGTTACTTAAAATTTGTAACATAATCTGATGGAACCAATACTTTGGAGCCAGTTTTTGTCGTTAGTAACTTCTGCCTGTGGTAAGTGATTGTTCTGGCTATTTTAACCTCAACTTCTTTCTTTTCCCCTTTTTACGAGTGGTTTTCTAGTTTTTTTTCAATAAAATCCAGACAGTGTTTCTATGCTTCTGGGGTCATGTAGCACTCGAAACATAAACAGCACATCCTTTTGTAATCTTTATATGCTGAAAAACTTCTTTTCTGCCTTATCTGTCAATGATGAATTCAACCATGTGGCTTATGTAGAGGTTGGACAGTGGGTGGCACTCAGGTCGACTTTCATGATCCTCGACTTCTTGCAATGGCTGCTGCAGAACGCCGTCTTCTAGAGGCTGACTATGATGAATATGCAGATTCAAATGCTAGTGGAGCTGCATTTTGTCGGTCTGCCGCTTTGATTGTAAGCAACTGAATTATTGTGTAGTTAATTCATTTTGTTTTATTGCAGTGCAAACTTCTTTTGCTTAGTAGTGGCTAGTGTGATGTTGGACATGCATTAAAATTGTTCTTCTAGCTGGTATGTACATGAACGAATTAAAAGTCTCTTGAGAGAGAGGAGGGTGGGAGTGACATTGGTAGTGTGATTAATGAATTTTCACATTAAGCTCTGAGATGGTAGAGTGCAGTTGAATGGGTAGTAGAATTTTATCAAGATTGCATTTTTGGGCCGATTCCATCTTTAGAGAAAATACAACGGGGATTTTCATCTCATTGGAGGCATATTTTAGTAATGATATGTAAGAGAAAACATTATTGATATTAAAAAAAGATAGATATTAACTCATCCACCCTTTGTATAGATGACAAACAAGCTTCTACACCCGTCATTACTTATACCCTCATGCTTGTGAAGGTTGCGGGTTCAAGCCCCGGCAGGACCATATTTCTGGTTATACTTGAATAAATAAATAAAAAATAAAGATTTTCCAGCAAGTCCTTGAAATGGCAATCTGTATTAGTATATGATATTATGTCATTGCAATGGTCTCTTGGTAGAGTGCATGCTTTTCTTCACTTTCCTCTTATTACCCTGTCTTGTTTCTTATGCTGTTTTTCTTCTGGTTGTCCAATGGGATCACAAATGAGTGTCAATCTCGTTCCTAAATATTTAAAGATTTCCGCAGTATGCATGGCATGTATCCTACATGTTTATGGATGTTAAACTTGAAGAAGATTGGGGAAGAATCTTTTAGATGTGCCAAAAACAGTAGATCTTGGTGACAAATTTGTTTTTCTATCTTCTCACTTTGTTTGCTCACCATATTAAATTATGCACTCTGTTTTCCTTCAGTTAATGGCCCTTCTGTTACTGAGGCATGCTCTGATCGTTGGAGATGCTGATGAGGATGAGGATGATGTTTCCACCTTTTTCACGGTAAGTAATACAGTGAGTTTTAAGTCTACTTGTTACTTTCTATGATAAGTTTATGACACATCTACTCTAGACAGCGGGTGGGACTAATGATCTAGTTGATTCTTGACACAGCTTTTCCTGCTCCGTGCTGCCGGTTTTCTTTTACCTTGTTACATTATAGCTTGGGCTGTCGGTATATTGCAGCGTCGCAGGCAAAGACAGGTTAGATATTTTTTCTCTTTTTTTATAACTTTCAGAACTGTATTGACATTTGTCTTCATTCTTGCACATTTTACTGACACTTTGTGTTTATGCCAGATATGTCACTCTTATCGTTTAAGTCCCTTAGTTTTTTCTGCTTTTCTTTTGGTGGTAATGGTTAACTAGCTGCTATATTTATGTACATTCATAAACTTCTAAACTTCATGCTTATTCCATGTTTAACCAACTATTTGATTACCATCTTTGGATGTTTAATAGTCTTAACTTTCATGAATGAAATACACAATTATTTTTGTTTCTTATACAAACCCTTAATTGGCATACTTGTTTTCTTTTGAATTTTTCTTCCAAAAAGTATTAAACATCACATTTTCAGATTTCATATTGATAATGATGAAAAATAATAGTAGGCCAATGATTGTATACATCGTGGAAGTTATTCAATGACCACCTTGCACCTGAGAGACATCAGAACTATTTTCAATCTGTGAGATTTGAGGTTCCACTGTGATTTCAGAATTCCATTTTTCACTACTGGTGTAAGTTGGTTGAATCAAATAACGATCAGAGCATTTCATTATCATGATTAAATTTTTTTATAGAAATTAAGAGCAGGTTCAACATTTGAGAATTTTCACCACCCGTTCTAGTTGTGTAGAAGTTAATCATGCCCACTGGTTGTTCATGGTGCAGTTTATTTTCATACATTTTTGGTGTAACCAACATTAGAGTCCTTTTTCACATGTACATAAATGCCTTATAGGTAGATAAGACACTTAAAAGTTTCAAAAAAATAACTGGAGACATCTAAAGGTGTATTTAAGTTTTAACTTATGCACTCGAGTGTACTAATGGTTATGGTAGGTTACTTGCATATTTTTCTAAGTTACCAATCCAACCGTATGATATGCAGGTATCTTTTATTTTCATAGCCTATTAAGTGAGTTGACTGTGTAAATTATAAACTTCATTTAACATGTCAGTGTGTAAATGTCAAATATATACTTATGATTTTTCTTTCTTCACATCTATAAAGCAGGAGGCAGCAGCATTAGCAACAGCCGAAGTTGCTTTCCTGGCGCAGGCAGGGCAGCATAGGGGTTTGCATGTCACAGTCACACCTGGACCTGCACCGGCCACAGAACCTTCGACAACACCAGGACGGGCAACAACTCCTCATGTACAACCAGTATAAACAGCTTTCTCTGTTTCCATAAGTTAATTGTACAGATGGTAAGCTACATAATGGGGAAAGATTTTTTCTCGTTTTGTTTTAATCATTTACCCACTGTATCTTTTCATCGAGAGACGCAAAAGCTCCAAATTTCCTATTTTGTTATGTTTGTACATATCAAAACATTGCAGCCACTAGGTGGCGTGGAAATCTTAGCCTCCAGGGTCAGTTACAACTTTATCAGATCGTTGCTTCAGTTGTGTAGATACCATATCTTCACATCACATTAGTCAATTACTGTCATCAATATCATTTATTCTTCTCAAGTGACTTAGTTTTGCCATGCCTTTTGTTTCCATTTTTGTGTAATGTTTGCACTACTGTAATCCTCCAGAAGAGAGGACAACTTTGTGTTCTGTCACTGTGATTTTAGCAGGAAACAACCTCACTCTATAACAACCAAGTCTTTTTGCAACCTATTTTCATGTTATGTTATATTATATGTTCTCCATAGCAACCAAAACACATCTGGACAAACGATGTTGTTATCGAGAGTTTGACAATATATGACAAAAGAGTAGTGAGGAGAGGATCTGAACCTATAACAAGATTAATGAGGAAAGATGTAAAATCTGTTTTTTTTTTGTTATTTTCTAAAGGGAAACTGTTAGGAAATTCTACGTTTCCGGCTGTCAGGTTATGCTTCTTTTACTTATTGACATTTTTTTAAAGCAGAAGATCAAAAACGTAGGTAAACCAGCAACTGCATATGTCATGACGACATTTATTTTTCAATTAGAGGGGGGTTATTAGTGAAATTTACTCATAACTTTGTTGTAGAAATAGAAAAACTGAACGGTAGACCAAAATAATTGGCCACACCAAACTTTTGGTCCAAAGCAACATTAAACTTTCTAGCAAGAGTGTAAACATTAAATGCAAGTAATATTTTGTTCCATTTAAACTGGAAATATGGTCATATTACATATATAACCACTTGGTTAGATAAAAGTGCAATAAGAGAAAAAAACAAGACGATAAGGTTTATCTAAATTCTTATTCCCACCCCTACAAGGTCTTTAAATAAAATGAAGATAAGACGATAACTTATCGTCTGCATCTATAACATATTAGATGAAGAAAATAGAAAGTAATTTAAGGGCATTTAGGTCCTCCTTCCTTGGTCTTCCAGTTGTTGTAACAGGGACAAACAGCCTTGTTTCCGTAAGTACCAGGTGGAACACACAAACACTTGTTGCAACATTTTTGGCAGAAGAACATGCATGGCTTGTGGTACTGTGTCTTGCTACACCTCCTCGTACATTGTGGTAGACATTCTGGTAAAATACAAAAGAACAAAAAAACAATCAACACTTAAAAGCTCTCATAAACTATACTGACGGTTTCAAGATTTAAAGTTTATAAGTTAACAATCCAATATTATAGCTATTTAGTACATTTCTATGCCGCTTATAAACATTAGATGTTTTGATACTCATACTTTTGGAGAGTGAAATAAAAGAGAAATACTTACGCGAGGGCTTCAAGCTCCCTGGTCCATACTTTTTCTGAGATAATTTGTCACAATAAAGGTATATATTAGATAACAAATGGTTACAGAAAGTGTGAAAATTCAATAATTAAGAAAAAGTTAACTTACAGCATGGTGGTGTTTGCCATTTGCAGCCATAACAGTGTTAGCAAGCATTGAGATGGCAAGGAGGGCCAAAAGGAGAATTGAAACAATCTTGGCCATGTTTGATTTTCTTGGTGAAAATGGGAGAGCTAAGGATACTTTGTGAGTTTAGAAGTAAATGTTGTGCTTGATGCAAAGTATAGTGGAAGGTTTGGAGTATAAATAGGGCCAAAAAGGCAACAATTGTTTATTAGTAATAAATCCAGGATTTACAGTTTCCCTATTGGCCGTTGAGAGCATTAAATGTAGAAGCATAAATATTGGGTGTTGTGGTTGTTCCAAAGGATGTAAAAAGAAAAATTGTAACTGCTTAGTAGTTGAAGGGAATGGTAGTTGAAGAATGATGGCAGAGCCTCAAATAAATGCAAAAGAGATGAGGGATTCGATTAACATAATTTGCCAATTGGACATAAATGTATTTACCTAAAAGAAGTGGCCAATAAATAAATTAGAAATCTCTTCATTCATTCTTAAACAGAGACGAATTCTAGATTTGAAGTATGTATACATTTGTAATATCAAATGGTTAGACTTTACCATTTTACCAACAGTAACAAGTATATGATTATGGTTGTGGATCCTACATTCCTAATAACAAACTAGCAGAATGGATCTATTTATCATAAAGAGATTTGTAGTTCTTGAAAGTAATGCGGTCAAATACATGTAATATTAATGTGGATAGGCCATTATCTAATATTTTCAGATAATGAGAGGAACTGGAGAGGCAGTTGCATGTGAAAATTAAAAGGGAAACAAGTGGTGTTACAGTAAATGAGTGAAACCCACACTTGAGGCAAAGAGACAGTGAAACTGAAGTCTCTTTAAATCTTAGCATACCGACCTCAACAATACAGACATTAATGCTTTACCAGTTGTAGTACGGCACAATAGAGGAAATACCTCTGCCTGCTCATGTGCCCTCGTTAATTTCCTTTGACTAGCTACTACTCCTTTCATCCATTATGATATACTAGATCTTAATAAACGGTGTGTCAAATTAATACTGGACAAATACAAATAGATGAAAGAAGTACATTTAAACAGGTGTACGAAATCAAACATGGACGGAAGGAGGAGTACTATTTTTTGAATTAGAATCCAATGCTACATCTCCAACCTGGATTTTCTCTTTACTACCATCTGCATTCATATTACCTATAGCAACAATAAGTTCATCTAAACAACAGCATACTTCAATCAGAACATTTCATAATTTAACACAAAGTCATACCAAATGAAACTGTACATTTTAAACCAAAGTGATTGAATAAATAGCATAGGTACTCCATAAAACGGGGTAAAAGCAGATAACAAATTAACAACAATAATCTCAAAACCAGACAAATTAGTACTCCTAAGATTCATATATAGCTGAACCTACAACTCATAAATCAAAGTTAGCGGGACATGAAACAAAAGGAAACCATTAAAAAGTAATTAAATTAAAACAACAAGGTCAATTATGTTTAATATGACTAGCTATTTCTCCGCTTGTACGCTGCTCATGAAAACACTAGTCAGAATTGCTTTCGACTCGAAAGATGCTTTCAGCAACTTCAGCGCCTGCAAAATAATAGGAATTCTCTAGTTAGTAAGAACACTTAAGTGCTGGTAGTGTAATATAATTAAATCGAAATTGAAATGTTTACCTCTTCCATTCCAAAATGTACAACTTTCTCGTGCAAGACACCAACATCCTTGACATTAAACTTGTTAAGAAGTATAATGCTAGAGATGGTGGACATAGGCTTAACCACCAAGTCATCCATCACCATGTACGTCACTACCTCTTTCACAAAACCCGTGCTTGTAGCTGCCGGTGGAGCTACATTAATCGTCGACCTTCTAACAAGATTTTTCCCACAATATAGACAGAAAACATAATGTTCATTGGTAGTGAAAGAGCAGCAGGAGTTAGTACATTTATACCTCTTAGGAACGTCATAGGAACGGAAGATAATATTCCAATTGAAGACTTGGGTTTCAACAGGATATTTTTGGCTTCGTTCGACTTCATATAAGAGTCATTCAGATTCTCTACGCTTTGGTAGAGGTTATGTAAACACCAATTCATTCCTTTTTCCTTAAGAAGACTAACAACAGTGCCCACTGGCAATGAGAGAATGTGAAAGAGGAAATCAACACAATCTTTTTCAGCCTCAGCAAATAGGACTTTGCCAGCCTTTGTATCGATCAAAAGCTTCATGCTCAATTTGCAAAGTTTTTTCATGTAATATGCTTAAATAGTTGCAGTTCCTTCATCAACATATTCATGACATAGATTTCATGTAGACGACGGTTACTCTAATCTAAAAAAGAATGGAGAATTCAAAAGAGTTGGCATTGAATAATAATAATTCAATAGAATTTCACATCTTCGACCAAAGTAACAGAAGGTACACTAATCAAGAATCTCTAGGAATTGTTATTTTTTTTTTTTTAAAAAAAAGTAAGAACGGTCACAATTAAAAGTTGAAAAATACACCATTTGGAAGTTGATTCATCAGTTTTTCATTAATCTCATGCCCTAAAGTAGTTTGTACACTCCTGGTTTTCGACATGGAAATAAAATGATTAGACAATACTCTCTCTGTTTCAATTTGTTTTGATTTTGATTATAGGGAGTTTAAAATAAGAAAAGAATTTTGAATCTAATAACCTTAAATTAGAGATATATTATCATTTCCTTTAATCTTGTTGTTTTAAACCTGTGGCGTGAAAAGTTCAAAATTGAAAAATTATTTTAGAAAAACATTATTACTTTTTAAATGAACAAGGAAGAAAGTAACAAAAACAATCAAACACAATGAACATATGTTTGAGAATAGATTACAAAAATGAAACAGAGAGCATAACTAAAACAATCTCAAACTAGGCAAAATAAGAATGATTAATTAGAAACGGAAAATAAGAAGTTAGCTAGATAAAATTCAGAAACAACTCCAACAGAGAAACAAACAAAAGAAAACCATAAACTGAAACATCCAAATTCCATGATAAAATATGTGACTATTTCGACAATTTTATGGCGCTCATGAAAACACTAGTCAGGACTGTCTTCGACTCAAAGGATGCCTTCAACAACTTCAGCGCCTGCAATATATTATACGAAGTTATTGAGTTGGTCTACAAAAATATCAAACCAAAACGAAAAAAATAAAATAAAAGCGTGATAATCAATTGATTACCTCTTCCATTCCAAAATTAACAACTTCCTCTTGAAGTACACCAACATCCTTGACGACATTGAACTTGTTGAGAAGAGTAATGCTAGAAATGGTGGACATAGGCTTAATCACCAAGTCATCCATCACCATATACGTCACCACATCCTTCACAAAACCACTTGTTGATGCCACAGCTCCACTCGCTATCGGTACGTCAAATTTCTTGACATAAGACTTTGACAACTTGTACATCTTGCACTAGGATCATCAGAAACAGTTAAGTGATTACTGCTGGAACAGGTATAAAAGGTCTTATGTGTGGTTGGAACGTCATCAATTGATAGAAAAGGAATGGAAGAGATCCCAATTACTGATGACTTGGGTTTCAAAAGGATGTCCTTAGACTGAATATAGGTGTCGTTCAAATTTTCAACACTATCTATTCAATTCTTTTAATGATTTGCTCCTAATCTCCTCTTCTTCCTGCAATTAAAGTCCTGTTCCACAATTATGTGCAGGGAAAACAAAAGAACGATTAGAGTTAAAGATAGTAATAAGGGGAATTTGATGGGAGGTGAAAGTCTGGTGAATGTTATAAATAAATAAAAATTTATCTCATCAATCAAACCAAATTTAACTTGATAAAAAATATGGATAACTAATGCTACTTGTGGTGCTGCTGCTACGAATACATTACAAATTAAATGAGCCATGCTCTCTCGTTTCAATTAGTTTGCAAAATATTTCCAGATTGTCTGGGTTCTTTTCCTTTTTTTGGTAGTGGTTGAATTATTTTGTACAGATAAAATGTTCGATGGCAACTTTTATTTTGGCCGGCTTTATCATTGTAGATTATGGAGAATGTATTCTAGCTTTCAGTTATGTAAAATATGAAAAACATTACATATGTCTGATAGTACTCCTAATATAAGGTCGATATGCGAAAGCTTTCTCATACTTTTTGAAACACCAATAGTTGAATGACTTTTGAGTTATAAAACAAAGTTGAGTGACTTTCTAAGTGAACAACTCAAAGTTGAGTGACTTTTTGAGTGAACTATTCAAAGTTGAGTGACCATCTGAGATATTAACTCATCATGAGTCTGTAACCTATATTTTTTTAGGTATAAACTTTGTTAGTAGTTCCAGACTTTCTACTTGACAATGTTACATTGTTTGCCTGTGAATTTTGTAGTTTAAGAGTACTTAGCTAGCATTTGACCAAGTAAACTTTATACTCCTCTGTCCCAATTTATGTGACATATTTCGGATTTCAAGATTCAAACAGGTATATCTTTGACAGTAAATTTTTCATATATTTTTTAAATATTTTGAATTATCAATTATTGTGACTTAAAGTACTTTTTATTTAGTTTACAAATATATAAATTTTATTTTGAAAAATTTGAAGATTCCATAAGCAAATTCTCGATCAAACTTCAATTGTTTGACTCTTGAAAAGCGAAATGTGTCACATAAATTGGGACAGAGGGAGTAATATGTTAAGTAATTAAACACGAATTAGGCAGAAGAAAGTAGAGAACAATCAATCAAATTATTTGCTCGACATCGCTGGTGGAAATGGCTGAAAATATCTAAAAATTAATATGCATGAGACCAGAACAGACCACAACTGAACCAGATAAACTAAGTTTTTGAATCATAATTGAACGTGCAAATGGTCATAATCAACAACAGCTTGAAATAAAACAAAAGAAAGCCAATAAAAGGCTGAAATATCCAATTCCACAAATATGTCCAATGACTAGTTATTCTCCACTTTAACACGGTTCATGATAACGCTGCTCATGTAAAGACTAGTCAGAACTGCTTTCGACTCGAAAGATAATTTCAGCGCCTGCATGATAATATGAATTTTCTAAAAGTAAGAACACTAATCCAATAACAAAAAAACATGAGAAAATGTTTGTGTAGCTAAAATAAGTTAACATATTACACCCACATAAATTAAATCCAAATAATAGCATTACCTCTTCCTTTCCAAATTAATGTACAACTTCCTCGTGCAGTGCACTGACGTCTTTGACATTAAAATACTTACACCTACCTGACATACGATGCCCACAAGGACATTTAGCATTAGGGTCATCGGTGACAGAATGATGGCCACAGGAGTAGCAGTGGGAACATTTATAAAGAGCAGTTAGAGTCGGAATGTCATTAAGCAATAGAAGGGGAACTGAAGAGATTCTAAGAGGACACTTGGGTTCCAATATGATATGCTTAGACTGAATATATGTGTCATCAAGATTCTCTACGCTTTCATAGATGTTGCGCAAGCACCCATTCATTCCTCTCTCGTTAACAAGTTTAGTAACAGTGCCCACTGGCAATGTAAGAATCATGTGAAACAAGAAATCAACAAAATCTTTTTCAACCTCAGCAAATAGTACTTTTTTATTCTTGGTGTCGATCAAAAGCTTCATGCTCAATTTAGTCTCAGTAGTCGTCATTATGTTAGTATTTTTAATTTTCATATGTAGAGGTAGCTATGTTTAAATAGAGTCGCTTGCTTCAACAATTTAACTAAGCAGTCAAACAGTCGCCAACAAAACGGTAGACTAACCAAGAAACTCTTCGTTGATCTCAAATGTGTAGAATTCAAGGGGTTTCCAACTACTTAATAATAACAAAACAGAAAAATATGTAAAATTACTGTATCTGAATAGTCACACCGCAACAAATTGAAGTTGTTTTTACTCTTATTGTCGCTTTGTAAATTTTAAAAAATTATAATATTTTTTTTATTTTAAAATAAATTGATCTTTTTTTCATTTTTAATTAAAAAATATTAAAGTTAAAAGGGTGAAAATATTCAAAAAGATAAAATAACATAGATAAAATACTATTTTGATCAAAAGGATTTTTCCATTCATATAGATACATATTCTGTTAATTTATGGAGAAGATTTTTAAAAACCTTATTATATGAATTCTTTTTAGAAGAACTGGGGTGAGTTGTAAATTGTAATTGGATTAAATGATCATCATATACGTATCTCATTTAGGTACTAATTTTTTTAAGAAGACATGTATAAAGTAGTACTAATATTTATTCATAAGCAATGGATAACTTCTCAAACCAGATTAACTAGTAGAAAGATTTATAAGCAATGCTTGTCTGAACCTACAAACCAAAGTAAACCACTAATAATTAATTAAGAGGACAATTACATAAACTGAAACATCCAACTCCTTCATGTCTGATAGCATACTCTCTGCTAGCTCTTTTTCGCTTTGCACTGCTCATGAAAACACTTGTCAGAAGTGTTTTTGATTCAAACGATGCCTTCAGTAACTTCAGCGCCTGCATGATCATAAGAGTAGTCAACTAAAATTCTTAGTACCAAACATAGAATAACATATGTAAGAGAATAAAATGAATAAACAATATAAAAGAATGGTACTTTTCAGAAATTGGAACGAATGAATTGTATATACCACTTCCATTCCTAAATTTACTACTTTCTCCTGCAGGGAACCAACATCCTTGACATTAAAGTACTTATTAAGAGCGGTGATGCTAGATACAACGGAGATGGGCTTCACAACCAAATCATCCATCACCATGTATTTCACTGCATCTGCATGCCTCCTTTACAAAACCCGTGCCTGTAGTACCCACAGGTTCCTTCACTCCCTGTGGAACAAGATACGTCAACATTCTTGACATACGGTTCCGACAATTCGGACATAGAGAATTAGGGTCATCCGTAACATAAGTATAAGTGGTGGAACCACATGCGTAACGAGCACATATATAAGATGTCTTTTGTACCGGAACATCATTAAGTGCTAGAAAAGGAACAGAAAAAATCCCAACTGGAGATTTGGGTTTTAAAAGGATGTCCTTGTCTTGGTTAGACTGAATATATGTATTGTTTAGATTTTCTACGCTTTCGTTGAGGTTAGGCAAGCATCCATAATTCAATCCTTTCTTCTTGAGAAGCCTAATGACTGTGCTCAATGGCAATGACAGAATGTGAAATAGAAAATCAACACAATCCTTTTCAGCCTCTGCAAATACGACTTTTTTAGCCTTGCTGTCAATCAACAGTTTCAAACTCAATTTTTGGAAGCAGAAGTCGTCATTTTGATTGGTTCTACTTAAAAAGTTTTTAAAGAAATTTTTTGTGTGTATTCTGGAGGCTGAAGAATATACAATGCATAAATAGTTGCATTTAAGACATCATCATATTCTTGACACAGTAGTCTAACAGTCATCGTAAAATACTTCCCGAAGACAAAACGCTATACTAATCAAGAATATTCTCACTAATCATAATAAAATGGAGAATTCAAGGAGTTGGCAATTGATATTTCGATAAAAGGTCACATTTCGCCCAAATAATTATTATGAATGAGGCACAAATATGATGTGGAAGACAAAATTTGTATGAGACTCCATTTATTTTTTAACAAGAGGCTAATTGGGTCCATTTCAAATAATGGCCCAAACTCCTTTTTCTCTCTCTTCCTTTATGGCGTTTTCCTCTTCTCTCTTACTCCATCTATCCCTAATTATTTGTCTACTTTTGAATTGACACACCTATTAAGAAATCAATTAATGATATAGTGAGTTTACCACTTTACCCCTATTAATTATGAAGTGGATGAAAAGTTTGACATTTTTCAAAGTAATTAATAATTTAATTGAGGTATAATAGGTAAAAAAAAATTATTATTTCTTGATTTGTCAAAATGAACAAGTAATTAGGGACAACTATAAAAAAAAAAGTGGACAAGCAATTAGAAATAGAGAGAGTACTTTTTATTTTGTTTATTTGATTTCTTTTTCAACCATTGTTTCAAATTTCACACTTCCATACTTTAATAATTTTATTCATGGAAAGTATGAAAAATATTTATAAACACCTACATAAATACATAATCTTTCCGTCAATTATACGATATTTTTTATTCCTGAAATTCAAGCTAGGTGAAATTTAATAAATTTTTTGTTTATTTACTTTCCTTGCACGTTTCTTAGGAAATTATAAATAAAAATGATAATTGTATTAGTTTATTCTTTAAAAGACTTTTTGCGACTTTACAAATTTTATTTATACTGTTGATAAAAAATAATTGTAAGAATTAAAGTAATTACTTATATATTGATTTTATAAACGAAAAATTAAATAAAAATAACTATTTATTAAATTATGAATTAATAACATAGAATACAAAAAAAAAATTAATATAGTAAAATAAAAACTTATACAAAGATCATAAAAAATTAAATCAAAATTCACTACATAAAAGAGAAAAATACAAACTAATTAGATTAGTTAAGAGTGAAAAAATGTTTTAAAAAACGGAAACAAAAAATATATTGAAATAAGTGTAAAACAAAAAAAAACATAAACTAATAAGATTAGTTAAAAAAAACATTTAAAAAAATGAAAACAAAAAATATATTGAAATAAGTGTAAAACAAAAAAAAACATAAACAAGTTAGATTAGTTAAGAAAAAAAACATTTTAAAAAATAAAACATCAGTCGGTCGGACCTCCACTTAGTTTCACCCAAGCTTCATCCTGGTCATGGATAGATAACAAAAAATATATTGAAATAAGTGTAAAACAAAAAAATATGGTTGAAAGTAGGGGCGGACGTTCAGTTCTTCGATTCGGTTTAATCAAATTCCGGTTCAATTCTTCGGTATTTGGTTTTAGAAAAGTGTGCACCATATTTCAAATCAAACTAGATCGGTTCGGTTTGGTTTAGTTCGGTGTTTTTAAATCGGTTTTTTGATGTGAATAAAAATAAAGAGGAAATATGATAAAGTAACAATTGTTGCTCACTTCATACTTCAAAGCAACAATAAAATCATAGAGTAGAAACACCAAGTTGCTGCTCAAACTTGAATTCTATGTAGTTGATGCCTGCTAACATCAAAGCTCCAACCAACAAAATAACATCAATGGCAACAACTTTTTAATAATCAGTCACAAAATTATATCAATGCATATTTTGTGTAGCTGCTGCCTGCTAACATCAAGGTTGTTGCCTGCTAACATCAAACCCAATTCCCCTTTCATCCAAGATTCAGTTTTTCACAACACTGAAGAAGTTTTAGCATCAAAACTAGCTTCAATTTTGCAATCTTGCGATCTTGCACAAATTCTACAGAAAATCTTGGTTCTGTTCTTTGTAAAGGGCAGCAGGTTCATGCCCAAGTGACTGTAAATGAAATTGACAACTTGGTTATTCGAAAAATACGTACCATTTTTCAGCATCGGCGATTGCCCGAGGCGAGAAGAGTGAAGACTGAAGTCACGGCGCTTGGTCTCAATTGAATTGAATTTAGTTTTGTTTAGTTTAGACTTTAGACTTTAGACTTTAAGTCGTTAAAAATTGAAATGGGCCAGGTAAATATTTTGAGTCAAAATATATAAATATTATTAAGTAATATAATTTAAATATTGTAAAATTTGTTTAATAAAACTTCGGTTCTTCGGTGCACCGTAGTTTCGAGACCCTTACACCGAACTCCGAACTGAAGAATCGAAGTTCCGAAAAAAAGAACCAACATCGAACCAAAACACCGAAGAATCAACACTGAATAACTGAAATAGTTCGATTCGGTTCGATTTTTTGATTTTCCGATATTTATGTCCACCCCTAGTTGAAAGGACTAAATAGATGTCCCTTTGTCACTTAGCAGATGGGTCCCAATTCATTTGTCAATCAAATAATGTCTCATACAAGTATGACTTGGCATGACTCATACATAATAATTTTTTTCTATAGTATCTACTCACTCTTACTCATTTTACTTGCCTCGCCTCGTATTGACTCATATCAGTCACGCTCCTTAAAATAAGTACTATTTCTAGTACTCCATTCGTTCAACAATACTTGTCCACAATATTAAAAATAGATGTTCAACAATATTTCCTCCGTCCCTAATTACTTGTCTACTTTTTCTTTTTTAGTTGTCCCTAATTATTTGTCTATTTTGACAAATCAAGAAAGAACAATTTTTTTACCTATTATACTCTCAATTAATTACTTTGAAAAAAGTAGAACTTTTTTAAAATCTTAAGTTTTTAACTCATCCACTTCATAATTAATAGGGATAAGATGGTAACTCACTATGTCAATATTTGTTTTCTTAATAGGTGTGTCAATTCAAAAGTGGACAAATAATTAAGGACGGAAGGAGTAATTATCTACTTTATGAAATCTATGAATAATTTTACACTTAGTTCATAATTTACCCTTATCATTAATTATAATGATTTTTTATTGGAAAAAGACATAAATTTCCCATTGAACTTGTCTCGAAAAGTCAGTTACACGCTTAAACTATCATAGTAACTTATTACACACATATACTATTCAAAAGTGAATCTTTTTACCTCCTAAAACTGACGTGGCAAAAAAATAAAACAAAAATAAAAAATAGGCGCGTCAGTTTGAAATTAAAGTTAAAAAAAAAGTTTGAATCCTCTTTTCCACCCCCACCCCCACATATCTTCTTCTTCAAACCCCACCCATTGTCCTCCTCTTTTTCATTCTTTATTTCATCACACTTCTTCATTTTTTATCACAATCTTAAAGCATAATTTTTTTGATTCGCAATCAGGTTAATTCCCATAGATTTGTTAGTGAATAATTGTATTTTATCTAGAAAATTTTTGATTGATTGTTTCTATCTTTTTCATTTTTTTCTTTTTACTTTGTTAAAGAATTTTTGGTTGTTAATCAATTTTTGGTTTTGGTGGTAATAGCAATTTTATGGGTTTGGTGGTGATGGGTGGCGCGTGAAAAACATTAAAAGAGGTAATCGAAGATGGTGAAGAAGAAAAAATTGATATTGATACGGTGGTGATGATATTTGGTGTTGGGTGACAAAGAAGAAGAAGAAGAATTGAAGGTGATATAGTGATGGTGAAGAACAAAATAAATAGTGAAGGTGGGGCCGGATATGATTTTCCGATGAAATGAGAATTGAAAATGGGTGGGATTAGCGATGAAGAAGATACAATTATTAGAGAATTAAAACAATTAATTAGGGATTAGTTAGAGTAAAATATAGTTAACAAAAGAAAAGTTTATTAATAAAGAAAAGAAAAGAAAAAATTATAATTTATGACATGACACTGACGTAGTGCTGATGTGGCAGCGAGTGTAATACATCACATAATGTGAGAGTGGTGTTACATGTCTCAGGGTGGTAATAAATTCACTTTTGAGTAGTTAAGGTGTGTAATAGGTCACCATGATAGTTTACAGTGGCGTACGCAGAATTTTTTGTAAGCAGTGTCACCTTTTAAAATGAAAAAATGAATAAACAATATAACATCATATTAAAATATATATATATATATATAACTATACCTTTTTATTAAAAAAATAATAACTTTCGATAATTTCCTTTTTTTAATAAAATGTATTCAAAATAATACCATGTGAGAAAGAAGGCAAATGAAAAAAGCATAAAAAATGAGGCCAGACTGGTTCGAACCTGCGACCTCACTTGCGAATTTCATGGCAAAATCCAGTTGGGCTGCGGACAACTTGAATGAAGGAGTGTCAAATTTATAATATATAACTGTATATCTGTTTTTTCCCTTCTCACACTGTACATATTTCGTAAAATTTTCCAACGAAGTAGTGTCACGTGACACCCCATAGCCCTTGATAAATCTGCCCCTGATAGTTTAAGGGTGTAACTGACTTTTCGAGACAAGTTCAAGGGGGAATCTATGCCTTTTCCCTTTTTCTATTACATTTTTCAAGACATTGTATTTATTATATCAAAGGACGATTTGGTAAATTACCCTTCTATTTATAGTTTTTTAAAGTGTGTATCAAATCAATTGTGGACAACTATTGTTAGACAGAGAAAATACATATTAAGGGAAATTGTTGAGATTTTTTTTTTGTAGTCCAAATAAGTGAATTATTTCAAATTCAAAATATTGCGGAGACTTTTTGACTATTTTATATTTTCTTAAAAGAATAATTTGAAAACAATCAAAATGATATTAGTGGAAAGTACTCCTTGAACTATGTCCTTAAATATTTTTCTTAATTGATGCGTCATAGACCAAAAAGTTACTTAATATCTTTTTTGTTGTAATGACTAATTATTTCAGCGAAAAAATAATCAAAAATGCCTTTGAACCATGCGCAATTAAACAAAAATACCTAACTTAATAGTTTGATCTAAAAATATTCATGCTTCAATAATTTGATTTTAAAAAAATACTCCTATTGTCAACTATTTGATCCAAAAATGCCGTATTGTTATTTAGGGGGTCAAAATGATATAATTAGTCTTAAAATGTACTCTTTTCTTGATAATTTTTTTATGGGAAAATTACGCGGTTGAACAAACTTATCCTACTTAATTACTCATCATAACTATAGTTTGCTATAATTACCACTCACGAGTAACATTATACATTAATTACGTGGGCTGACTTCGAGTTTGTATAATTAACCACGTTTGTATACGTATAATTTGCCAGAATATACAAATACATATGTATAATATACAATTATCTAACCGATATACATATATACAATTCACATCTCTCCCACTCTCTGGCCTCTCTCCTTCCTCTCACAATCTCGCTCGCCTCTCTCCTCCCACTCCCAATCTCGCTTGCCATATATACAAATGCATATGTATATTATACAATTATCTAACCGATATACATATAAAATTCACCTCTCTCCCACTCTCTGCCCTCTCTCGCTCGCGTCTCTCCTCCCTCTCCCTCTCTCGCTCGCCTCTCTCCTCCCTCTCCCAATCTCGCTTGCCATATATACAAATATATATGTATAATATACAATTATCTAACCGATATACATATACAATTCACCTCTCTCCCACTCTTTGCCCTCTCTCGCTCGCCTCTCTCCTCCCTATAACATGTAGCTACGAATTGTAATTATCAAACTATAGCTATGGAGAGTAATTATGCTATTTTTGAGTGGCTATATGTGAAAGTTCCTTTTTTTTAAACACATTTTATTTCTAATAATAATATTACTTTTAAAAAAAACTATATTCTAATAAAAAACACTTCAACTAGTAATTAAGTAGAAATTAATCTTTTAACTACATGTACCTTATCAATAAATTAAATAATATCGATCATATATACAAGTTCATCCTAAATCCATCATTAATAACAATTTGATAATTATAAAAAAATCTAAGAAAATAGAAAATATTTGTATAATCTTTTTTGATATAAGTAGGATAAACATTCACAAATAAAAAAATTATCATTATAAAAAGTTTTTAAAAATGAAATAAGATATTTATTTTTAATAAGGGCATTTAAAAATCATTAATAAGGAATTCTTTTAACCAAACTACTAATGTTAAGAATTAGACCAAACTATTTAGTGAAAGTATTTTTTATTTAAGTTTGCATAGTTTAGGAACATTTTTTATCTTTTTTTGTTAATTATTTCAATTGTGTATTTTCTTCGAAACAAATTCTGTAAACAAAACTAGATGAAATTAAAATATTTAAAGACCAACATAAGAAGGTTGCAAGGCCAATTTTTAATTCTACTGCTGAAACTAAATTATGGTGGAAGGAATCAGTTCAAATTATTAGAAATATAGAAAATGCTGAAAATCTCACCAAATAAGCTGGCTGCTTAACTGTTCAGAAACCAAACACAATTTCAAACATGATAAAGTATTCATAATGTAACAAAAATAAAAAGATAATAGACTTATTAAGTGAAACATCCAAATCCTTCAGCTAATTCTCGTCTTTCAAGGAGCTCATGAAAACACTGGTCAGAACTGCTTTAAAGTCGAAAGATGATTTCAGCGCCTGCAAAAATGTAGTAGTAATAAATTTTCTAAAGTAGAACAACGAACAAAAAAGTAAGTATAAGTGATTTACCTCTTCCTTTCCAAAATCTACCACTTTCTCTTGCAATACACCAACATCCTTGACATTAAAATACTTGTTAAGACCTGTAATGCTAGAAACGATATATACGGGCTTAACGACCAAATCATCCATCACCATATATTTAACAACCTTCTTCACAAAACACACTGCTGGCGGAGCAACATTTGAAATTTAGTTGTTACAGCTTAAGCAAAAAGCAGTAGGGTCATCGGAGGCATTAGAGCATTTGTTGATAGAACAGCATCTATAAATATTCTTTAGAGTTGAAACATCATCATTATGCAATAGAAGAGGAAACGAAGAGATTTTAACCGATCGAACACCGGGGTTTTAAAATAGTAATATATCCTTAAGACTTTAATATAGGTGTCATTCAAACTCACTACGCTTTCATAGATGTTATGTAAGCACCAATTCATTCCTTTCTCATTAAGAAGCTTAATGACAATGCCCACTGGCAACGTAAGAATGTAAAACAGAAAATCAACAAAATCATTTTCAACCTCAGCAAATAGCACTTTTTTATTCTTGCTGTCAATCAAAAGCTTCATGCTCAATTTGGTCGCCATATCGTTAGTATTTTAAAGCAGTTAAGACAATTTTCATTCATCATTTTAACAAACTATGTAGTCTAACATTCAATGTAGATAGGACGGTACACTAATCAAGAATATCTTCGGTGATCTTAAAATGTGTCCTCCAATAAAAGGAGTTTACACCAAGTATTACAGAAAATTAAATGCACACAATAGTATCTGAATAGTCATTGCAACCATCAACCAGAAAGTAAATCATTTACTTTTCAGTCCAATGGCCGTTAAGTGCTAGAAAAGGAACAGAAAAGATCCCAACAGGAGATTTGGGTTTTAAAAGGATGTCCTTGTCTTGGTTAGACTGAATATATGTATCGTTTAGATTTTCTACGCTTTTGTAGAGGTTAGGCAAGCATCCATAATTCAATCCTTTAGTCGTGAGAAGCCTAATGACAGTGCTCAATGGCAATGACAGAATGTGAAACAGAAAATCAACACACTGTCCTTTTCAGCCTCTGCAAATACGACTTTTTTAGCCTTGGTGTCAATCAAAAGCTTCAAACTCAATTTGGAATTACAAGTATTCATGATTGTTTTGTTGTTGCAGAAATACTTGTGGTTGTGGATGGATGAGGACTTAATTATGCTTAAATAGATTCAGTTTATTTATCATCATAATTCATATGGATGCAGAGTAGTCTAACAGTCATCATCAAATAACGCTACTCTAATTAATCAAGATTCTTCTCACTAATCTCAATAAAACGGAGAATTCAAGGAGTTGCCATTGAATGTTCCAATTAAGTGTCAAATTTCGACCAAAGAAATGACACTTTTCTAAATATTTTCCTTTCACTTTTATTTTTCCTCTTCCTACCTTGCACGCCTCTTAAAAAATAATATTGTATTACTTTGCACGTCTTTTAAAAAATAAAACTCCCTTCATCTAATAATAATTGTCCACTATATTAAAAATAGTTATTCAACAATGTTTGTTAGATTTAGAAAATCAAGATATAATTTATCTTTTGTGTTTATTTTACCCTTGCTATTGAAGTATTATTTATCATCTAACATATTTTTCAAAACATTAAATTTAATAAAGTCAAAGGATAATATAGTAATATTACCCCCATTATTTATTGTTTCTTAAAGGGTGTGTCAAGTCAATAGTAGACAACTATTGTTGAATAGAGAAGTATTGTATTAATAATACTATTCATTTCGTCTAACAATAGTTGTCCACTATATTATTTTAGAATGTCCAACAATACTTGTTCACTTTATGAAATCAATTATAATTTTTCACTTTATTCCTAATTTACCATTATCATTAATTATAGTCATTATCCATTACATTTTTTAACACGTTATGTTTATTACTCTTTCTGTCTTGTCCAACAGTAGTTGTCCATTATTGACTTGTCACACCACTTAAGAAACTATAAATAGAAGAGTAATTTTACTATATCACCCTTTGAATATAATAAATACAATGTCTTGAAAAATGTAATAGAAAAATGAATAATGATAAGGGTAAATTAGGAACTAAGTGTAAAATTTATCCATTGATTTCATAAAGTGAGCAAGTATTGTTGGACATCCCAAAATAATAGGGAAAATTGTATGAAATAACAAACTATTAATTCAAATTAAATGTTATAGCCATAGTTTCTTTTATTTGTAATTCGTAGCAAACATTTCATGTTTTTTGAACAGAGTAAGTACTACAATACTCATATTAATATTAATTAATATATAATCATATGTTTTAGATAGTGATTTAAAAATTAATTATCTTTTCGAAATATGTTATTAATGAAAATATATTGTTAGAATAATAGATAAATAAAAATAAATGGCGTCCATCGAAGTGTGAGGACTTAGAATTGCAATAAAAAATGTGTATGGCACAAAGGAAAATGTTTTCCTGCGAAAATATTTTCTTTCAAAACAAATGGAATTCTTGCTTAATATTTTAAGTGTTTTGTAAGTAACCAAGAAAAGTATTAGTTCCTCTGTCTCAATTTATGTGACACTTTTCATTTTTTGAGAGTCAAACAATTTAAGTTTGATTGGAAATTTAGGCATGAAATCTTCAATTTTTTTAAAATGAAATTTATATATTTGTAAACTACGTAAAAAGTATTATAATTCACAATAATTGATAATTCAATAAGTAAAAAGATTTAAGAAAAATTTACGATCAAAGATAGAATGATTTGAAACTCGAAATCCGAGAAGTGCCACATAAAATGAAACGAAGGGAGTATTATAAAACATTTATATGTAATTTAGTAAAATATTATGATAATGAGATGGGATAATGGGGTTAGAAATTGGAGGGGAATATTGAGTTAGTAGGGGAAGAGACAATAATTCAAAATATCACTTCTAAATCTACTTTTTCCTACATCCAAAAATATCATTCAAAAAATAAAAAATGCAGAGCATTGAACCAACCAAATATAAAAAAACATCCTTTCCAAACGCACCCAAAATTCTCATAGTCCGCATCAAAGTAATAAGAAAATAATCCTTTTCTTGGACTCTTGAAATGTGTGTTGAAAGTCACTCTGTACTTTTGGATTTGGGCGTAGTAATTAAAAAAAAAAATATCACATAATTAAAACAAAAAATAAAAATTTAAAGATGATTTGTTAATTGTTCCTAATTTATTTTTGTTATTAATTATAATCATCTATTAAAATAAAAATATTAAGTTTACAGAAAAGGGTAAAAAGAATATAGCTAAACTCCCTAGTTCATAATTTGGTCTAAAATATTATTATTGTCATGGTATATTAAAAAAAGCCCTCTATTTTCACGATTAATAAGTCCGAAAAAGTCCTTTTACAAATAAACACATTATTTTTTTCTTTTTAAACATATTTATCCGTAACAGTAATTATTTTTTATTAGCTACTTATCCTACTTCAATTTAGAAAAAAAAGTATTACATATTTTATTAGAATTCTTTTTATGGTTATTTAAATTAAAAAATAATGAAATGGTTGTTTATAACCTACCTTATCAGTTCAGTTACTTTGTTTGCCTTGGCTATTATTTTGTTGGAGGGAGAATTGTATTGATGAAACCTGAGCCATCCGATCAAATTGTACGTGTGACGTCGTTGGTAGAAATGACTGAATATCTAAAAATAATATGATTGAGACAAGAACTAACAAAAACAATTCCATATCAGATAAAGTTTTTCCAATGATAACAGAATACGCTAATGATCGATCATAATCAACGTAAGCGATAAATTAAGCAAAAGAAAGCGCAAATATCTAATTCAAATAAAATCTTCAATGAATAGCTATTTCTCCACTTTTACAAGGCTCATGAAAACATTTGTCAGAACTGCTTTCGACTCCAAAGAGGATTTCAGCAACTTCAACGCCTGCAAAAATGATATTGAAATTTCTATAGTAAGAACACTAGTCCAACAAGTGATTTATGGTACATAAGAAATATACATGTAACTATATATTTCCTAAAACAATTGATTTACCTCTTCCTTTCCAAACTGTACAACTTCCTCGTGCAGTGAAACAATATCCTTAACTTTAAGAGGGGTAATGTCAGATACAGAGAGGGGTTTAATACCAAACTATCCCCTATTCTATTAAATGATGTCTTGAAACAAGTAAAAGTGAATAAAGTATTAAATTATCTTTATTTAGTAAATATTCTGATGCTTTCATATAGCTCAACATAACATAAATTCCTTTTAGTAATTCAGCATCTTAAACAGGGCATTCTTATGCTCATCCAGATTTTAACTTTATCAAAATTCTGAATACTTGATGCTATTTTTGTGGTTGCTACTCCAACACATAACAATTTACTACAAATGAGCAACTCTTCCGATCAATATAAATTATAGTCATGCTCTTGAACATCAAGATTTTCTGGTAGGGGTTGAATTCACAATTTTTGTTTTCCTGACTCTATAACAGGAAACTAAGCAGATAAAATAATGAACAAGAATCCCAAAGTAGTAGTAAGATTCATAAGCAGTGGATAACTAAACCTACACAGGAAAGGAAACAGCTAAAAGAAACAATACCTACTAATAATAAACTAAAACATCCAACTCCATTATGTCTCGTCTCTATACTCTGTTCTTCTCCGCTTTGCACCGCTAATGAAAACACTTGTGAGAACTATTTTCGACTCAAAAGACGCCTGCAAAATCAGACGAGTCAAGTAAGAAAAATTTCACCAAATAAAAGAAGGAATACTGAATCGAATACCTCTTTCATTCCAAAATAAACTACTTTCTCCTGCAGCACACCAACATCTTTAACTTTAAACTTGTTGAGAAGTGTAATGCTAGAGATGGTGGACATGGGCTTAACCACCAAGTCATCCATCACCATATACGTCACTGCTTCCTTCACAAATCCACCTTTGGCAGCCACAGCTCCTTTAATTTCCCTCCTTCTGAAACAATATAATTCATCTTTTTTGACATACCTTTTTCTACAACATGGACATATAGCATCAGGGTCCTCAGTAACAGACATGGAACTTGAATTATAACTGCCTCCATATAACCCCATTGATGAGTATGCATTGTATACCATAAAAAATGTTCTCTAATGAGGGAACATTATCAAGTAACAGAAAAGGATTGTGTGAAGACGCCCCCTCGCCTACTTACATTCCATTTTTACATTATTTAAATTTGAATGAATGAATATAAGCATCATTCATATTTTCTACGCTAGCTGTTGTATAAGTTAGGCAAGGATCCAGTCATTCCTTCCTTGCTGAGAAGCCTAATGACAGTACTGATCACTGGCAATGAGAGAATGTGAAGGAGGAAATCGACACAATTGATCTTTTCAGCCCTTTGCCAGTTTTGGTATCGATCAAAAGCTTCTTGCTCAATTTGGTATCAACAGTAGTCGTCATTTTAATGCTGCAATCAAATAGTTGTTCATCGTCGTCATATTTTTTACTAATATCGCAATAAAAAGTTATGTTTTTCACTTTTTTCCTAAGAGAAATGGGAGAGGGGAAAGAGTTTGCCTTCTGATTAAAATTACCTGTCTCGCTGAGTGGGAGTGATGCGTCCACGTGGAGAACAGGGAAAGCTACGTGTATATACGATGTGTCACTCTGCCATCACTCCCTCGTCCCATGTTACTTCTATTCCACTTAGGGTAGGGTGTCAAAAAAAAAAATGAAAAACTGATCGTATTGATCCAATTTAACCAAATCTAATCAATTTATGTTATTTATTCAATAAAATCGTGGATTTTTATTAAGTGTATAACCGTTTCGAATAATTAGGATGTTTTTTTCAATTTATGAAAAAAATTGAAAAAAATTCAAATCGAACCGAATAACCTTACATGTATGTAAATATATTTTATCTATCTACAATATGTTCAATTTAATATATAAATATATTTTATAACATTTTTCAAATATAAATATAACTTAGATACTAGGCCTCTGGTGACTAGACGACTTTGAGTCTTTATTCTTTAATTAGCCTTTACTTAATTAGGTTTAAAACCAAAAGATATTGTAATAGATACTCTATCAAACAATATAACAAAACCTATCCAATCACTCTTATTAAGGGCCCGTTTGACCATGTGATATGGTATCATGATATGGAATCACGAGATGAAATTGAAGTTTTGTTTGGACATGAAATATGAAATTTTTGTGTTGTATATTTTCTCATAAACATAAAAATTTCATAAGTTGTAAAACTATTAAAATAGCCCCAATTGTTATTCAATCTTATCAAATAAACAAAAAATTATAAAATCGCATAATAAATCATTACAAAGCTATTGTTCCCCACTTAAGTAATTGTTTCATCTAACTTTAATTTAATAAAAAAAAAATTGAACATAAATTGTAGTGTACTAGTCTTTAATATAATCCTCCCACATAGTACGGACAATTTCCTCACGTTGAACTTGCATTTCATGATCATGTGACCGAGAAGACGAACCAACATTGTTACTTTGAGCCATTTGTTGGTCAATATCACCCGCAACTATATTTTCATACTCATAGACCATAAATATTTCATCACATTAACAATCGGTTGGTGTGAGTTAAAGTGACTATATGTTGGTGAGAATAATAAATTTTATGTCGGTGAGAATAATAATTTTTTAAAAGTAATGATGTGATTATAAATTTTATTTACATATGAAAGAAATGGTTAGTAGATATAAATGTGGGGTTGTTTTAACAAAATATAAACTCATGGATCAATTTTTGTATTAAAAATATCTCAAATCATGATATGGAATTCTCATATAATTTCATATCATGGTTTTTGGAGAATATGGAATCACATCTCATGATATGGAATCATGAGATGGAATCAGCGTAAAATCGCATGTCCAAACGCTAATTCCATCTCACGATACCATATCGTGATATGGTATCACATGGCCAAATGCCTACTAAATATTTAAGATCAAATAATACGGTATCAAGGTTTTACATTCTTGTCTTTTTGGTGAAGAATTAAAGTGCTTCATCAAGAACATTGTGAAAGAAATATATTGATGGTAGTATATTTTGAGGTGATATTTTAAAAGTACAAAAACCGAAAATTAATCAAACCGAAGAGAAACCGATATGATTGGAATGGTTTTAAAAAGTCTAATTTTGATTATATATTATAAAATACCAAAAAAATTGGAATTGTATAATTTTTAAAAAATGACCAACCGAACCATACCATTGACACCCTAAGTTTATACGTCATACGGTAAATAAGTATGATATTTTTACTAATTTAGGAGTATTATTTAATCTTTTTAACATTTTTTATTTATATATATATATAATTATTCATTAATATCGAGATTAATAATAAAGGGCTTTTAATATTTTTATATTTTTTAAAAAATAATAATTAATAATTAATAAATAAAAATTAATGGATGTTCATGGGTCAATTTGAGTGTCTTATTGGTCAAAATTAAAATCAAATTAAATACTATCAATTTTTAAAAATCTAAAATCAAAATCAAATAATTTGATGAACGAGGAATATCCCTGTAATCATTACTGCAACTATATATCATAATAAACAATTGCGGGAAATTAAAGAAAAGAAAACCATTAAAAAGCAATTTACTAAACTGAAATATCCCATGATCCATTATGTCTTAGCAGTAGCTAATTCTCCACTTTTACTCTGCTCGTGAAGAGACTTGTCAGCACTCTGTTCGACTCCAATGATAATTTCAGCAACTTCAGTGCCTGCAAAATAGTACGTAGCAGGAATTTTCTGTTACCGTCCAAAAAATAAATAAAAAAAATTATACATTAAAAGTGGTTACGTACCTCTTCTATTCCAAACTGTACAACTTCTTCATGCAGCGCAACAGCATCCTTAACGTGACCCATAATGTTGGATACAGATAGTGGCTTGACGACCAAGTCATCCATCACCATGTATTAACTGTCTCCTTCACAAAACCCCCGTCAGTGGCCGGCACAACCATCGACATAGAGTTCTTACAAAGCGGGCAAATCTTGTAAGCACCTTCTATGACATAAGAGCACTTGGCGGAAGAACATTTGGATAAACTTTTTTTTTTTTTGCGGAACATTGTGATTAAACAATTGAAGAGATTACAACAGGACACTCAGGTTTTATTATCATGTCTTTCGATTTCTTCATATAAGAGTTATTCAGATTCTCTACGCTTTCGTAGATGTTATGCAAACATCCATTCATTTCTTTTTCCTTAAGAAGCTTAGTGACTCTGCCGACAGAAAATCCACGAAATTCTTTTCAACTTCAGCAAATACTACTTTTTTAGCATTACTGTCAATCAAAAGCTTTATGCTCAATTTGGTCGTCGCGGCCATCTCAGAGACAACCCTCAGGCAATTAATCTCGTATGTTGAGGTATATACGTTAAATAGCTTTTTAAACATCTAAATTTTATTGGGGATTTAAAATAGGATACCTCAAGACAAGTCCAATTGTATCTTCAAATTCCTATTTAAGGCAAATTTTATTTATTTTTAAATTAAAATTTTAGGTATATAATTTCAATAAGGAAAGGCCTATTAGAAATATTTGAAATTTGATTTTGTCAAGTCCACACAACTATTTGAATATATGTTCGAAGTGGATATATTTTTTATAAAATAAAAGAAACCTTAATTAACTTCATCAGTACATAAGGTTTCTTGTTCTTTTTTCTCTAATATACAACGCCTTATAATTGCAGGTAAGTTTTCAGATGTAGAATTGATATAATCTGGCTTTAAAAGTTCCTACAATTACGCTTAATCTAACTTAACATATTCAGATTTTTGATTGAGTATCATGATTTCTCCATTATTATTTTCTTTAGATAATGTACGTAGAGAATGATCGATTTGACAACATGCAAATTGTTGACTGTTTCACTATTGCTTAAAAAGTCAGTATGTATATGATGGTGAAGCAAGTGCAAATTACAGAATTCTCATTGGATCCAACGTCGCTATAGAACTGTCTCTAAAAATACATATTATTAAATTATTGGCGCTTACAGAATTCATACTCTGTATTTGTGCTTTAATGTGAGATTTGCCTGAGGGATTTGGAACAAAATTTGCAGCAGTTATCAGCCAAAACATAATGACGAACGATGATTCCAAACTAACGTTGAAGCTGTTGATTGACATTTGACACCAAAGAGTGCAGAGTCCTATTTGCTGAGACTGGAAAAGATTGTGTTGAAAGACAAAATAGAATTGGATGTTTCATTCCCTCTTGAGTTGATTCTGATTTGATTTGTAGGTTACATCTATTGTTATATCTCACTTGTGTACACCTATGAGTTTATTTTAGTTAATAATCTCTGCATTCATCTTATTTTACACAGTATCTCTTTTCAAGCATCTCCAACATTATAAACAATGCACAAATGCCTTCAACTGTCCATGTCCCTTAGCTTGACCCCGTCAAATTCGAGGTATATGGATGAAATCAATGTTGTTTGAGTAAAAAGAAATAATATGTGGTATCACGAGTGAAATGCAAAAAATTGACAAACTCAATGTCTGAAGTTTTAGATTGTGAAGTAGAAGTTCAAATAAAAATGTCTGAAGTTCATGACTACAAAGTCGAAAATTGGGATTGTCAAGCCAAATTTAAACAAAAATGTTTGAAGTTTGCTTGCATAAGCAAATGCTAATGTTTGAAGTTTGACTTATATTTGAAGTTTTCGAAGCAGTACGTCAAAGTTCAAACAACATATATATCTCAATTGTAAACTTTTATATATGTACTTGAATAAAAATTCCAAAAAATCGACTGTCTGTGCACTTACCCCTTCTTCTGTTATGGTATGGCATGATATTTTATATTCGTTTTTGAAATTATTATATCATTTAATCATATCAATTTATTTAGGTATGATTCAGTATTTTAAAGTTCAATTTCAATATTTTGCGATATTATAAATCGGTAATCATAGTTTGTTCAATTTTGATTAATATATACTCATATAATAGAGTATTATAACTTTGACAAGTTTAAAAAGATATCAATTATATCATATTAACACTGTAACACATTATACATGTAGAAATATATATTCAAAAGAAAGTAAAAATAACTCATTTAATTAATCAATTATATTTAAAATACATTTCAATCAAAATAGAGTAGTCAAAGTTTCAACTTCTAATCATTTAGGGGTCGTTTGGTAGAGTGTATAAAAATAATACTCCATCCAATGAGGGTATTAGTAATGCATGTATTAATTATACTAGTATTAGTTATGCATAGATTATTTCTTATGCATTGTTTGGTTTGGTGTATTAAAAATAGTATGTATTGTATAAAAATTTAAAAGTCAATTAAATTTTTTATATAACTTTTAAATATTTAAGTTGTTAATTATTGTAATGTATAGTATTACTTATATTATTTTTAAATATATTTAAATATTATATGTTACCTTTTTTATCTTAATTTATATGGCATTGATAGAATTTAAAGTGTCAAATAATTGTTAATTATTGTTATATATAATATGGAGTATTTAAGTCATTTATAGTATAGTAATTAATATATAATATGTAGTATTTAAGTGGTAGGTGGTGGGGCCCACTTATATATCTTATAAATATATTGGATATTAGTAGTGATTCCTAGAACATGTTGAGGTGTGGTGCTTGGTTATTCCCACTTATATATTAGTAGTGAAACATATATTGTTTGAAATTGAAGAAAAAGAAACAATAAATTACAATAATTAATAAAAAAAATAGTCGACTCCAAAACATCTATCAATTAACAACATATATTGTTTGAAATTGACGAAAAAGAAACTATAAATTACAATAATTAACAAAATAAATCTCCCGACTCCAACAAATCTATCAATTAATGCCACATAAATTGGGACATGGCAAATAACATATATTATTAA
>JAJOOR010009492.1:0-42285 GCA_036250505.1 Solanum acaule
CTTTATACCTTTGGCCGGGTATATTGGGTCCTCTCGATAGGGGGTATAAATCAGACTCCACATTTAGCTCATGTGGTTTTATTATCGGTTATTAGTAGCTCCCACAGTTTAGTCAGACTCCATTGCATTGACCACATTTCAGTACAGTCAGTATTCAGTATCAACATGTTTAAATTTGGTCATTGCATTCAGTTAGCTCAATATTCAATATCTATATCATGTTCAGATTATACTCTTACTTCATTGCTTGTTCAGTTATATGTTTATTTCAGCTTTACTCTATCCTGCATGCTCAGTACCTTTCAAGTACTGATGCATACTCTGTGCTACATCTTCTTGTGATGTAGGTTCAGATTCTCAGCATCTAGATCACGATTAGATCGGTTCCCGATCTCCAGTTCAACAGCATCAGTGGTGAGTCCTCATTCTTCGAGGACAATAGTCATGCTAGCTTTCAATTTTCATTGTTTTAGTATCAGTTTTGCTAGACTTAATTGGGGCATGTCCCAGCACTTTTAGTCAGTTAGAGGCTATTTTCAGAAATAGTTAGATTCAAATTAGTATTTGAGTTTGATATTTCTTTTGTATTAAACTCTCAGATTTGATATACTCAGTTTTAGTATATGGTAATTCCCCATCATTTCAGATTTACTTTATGATTAGCTTCCGCATCAGTTATTATTATTCTTAGTATGTTCATGTCATGCCCATAGGGTTAGCTTGGGGTAACTTGTGATCCTAGGTCCTGTGTCCGCATCAAGGGGGTAGCCTTGCGGCGTGACAGCTTCAACTAAACCGTGCAGTCCATCAGTAGAGAGTTGAGGTTTTCTCCTAAGGGGGAAATGGTGTGCTTCGCTATCAACGTCGATTATGTGTCCCTAAGGTGGTTGAGTTGAGACAACAGATTCTCACAGAAGCCCATAATTCCAGATATTCTATTCATCTAGGCACCACTAAGATGTACTGTGATCTGCAGGAAGTCTTTTGGTGGAATGGTATGAAAAGAGATATAGCGGATTTTGTGGCTAAGTACCCCAACTGTCAGCAAGTCAAGGTAGAACATCATAAACCAGGAGGTATGACTCAAGAGATCGATATTCCTACTTGGAAGTGGGAAGTGATCAACATGGACTTCATCACAGCTTTACCTCATACTCGTAGACAGCATGACTCCATTTTGGTGATAGTTGATAAAGTTACTGAGTCTGTGTGCTTTTTAGCGGTCAAGACTACAAATTCGGCAGAGGACTACGCCAAGCTTTACATTAATGAGATAGTCAGGTTGCATGGGGTTTCTTTGTCTATCATTTCAGATAGAGGTCCTTAGTTTACCTCTCATTTCTGGAAGTCATTTTAGAAAGGTCTTGGTACTCAGGTTAATCTTAGCTCAACATTTCATCCGCAGACAGATGGGCAGGCATAGTGTACCATTCAGACCTTAGAGGACATGTAGAGACCTTGTGTGATCAACTTCAAGGGTAGTTGGGATGATCACCTTCCTCTTATAGAGTTCTCTTACAATAATAGTTACCATTCCAGTATTCAGATGGCCCCTTATGAGGCATTATATGGGCATAGATGTAGATCTCCAGTTGGTTGGTTTGAAGTAGGTGAAGCAGCCTTGATAGGGCCAGATTCAGTTCATGATGTTATGGAGAAAGTGCAACTCATTAGAGATAGACTTAAGAAAGCCTAGAGTCGCCAGAAGTCCTATGCAGATGTAAGAAGAAGGGAACTAGAGTGCTAAGTTGATGATTGGGTTTTCCAGAAAGTGTCACCTATGAAAGGGGTGATGAGATTTGGCAAGATAGGGAAACTCAGTCCTAGATATGTAGGCCCTTACAAGATCTTGAAAAGGGTTGGAAAAGTGGCTTATGAGTTAGAGTTGCCAACAGAACTAGCAGCAGTGCATCCGATTTTTCACATTTCGTTGCTGAAGAAGTGTATGGGTGATCCAGCATCTATTGTACCCTTAGAAAGTGTGGCTGTGAAGGATAGTCTCACTTATGAAGAGGTACCAGTTGAAATCCTCGATCGTCAGGTTCAAAGGTTGAGAAACAAAGAAGTCGCTTCAGTCAAGGTTTTGTGGAGAAATCAGTCTGTAGAGGGAGCTACTTGGGAAGCAGAAGCAGCCATGAAGGCCAAGTATCCTCACCTCTTTCCTTCTGATTCCATTCCAGCTTGAGGTAATAGTTCCTCTTCAGTTTTTCAGTCATTCACGCGTAAATTCAGTCTTAGTATTATGTTCCTTCAGTTTGTACTTGCATTTACATCGTATTTGCATGTTCTTGGAACTTAGTTTAATTAGAAATTAGTTTCCAGTGTCTAGTGGTAGGGGTTGCAGCTCTCTTCCTCTATTTCAACTAGTTAGTATTCATTCGAGGATGAATGTTCCTAAGGGGGAGATAATGTAATACCCAATATCCAAAAACAGACCCCGTTGCAGATTTCCAGAAGTTATAGGTGCAACCCATGGTTGCCATCCACAGACCGTAGGGTGACCCACGGCACATGCTGGTGGTCCGTGGTTTGCATCTGCACCCCCCCAAACTCAACCCCAATAATTTAGCTAAGTGTTGACGCACGGTCGGACCCATGCACGAACCGTAGGTCAGGTCATAGACCGTGGTCTGTGTCCGTGGATCAGACCCTCAGAATCCAGCTTTAGTCCCGATTGACGGTTGACCATCACGGACCGTCAGTCGATCGACGGTTGGTCGGTGACCCCAACAACTTTTAAGTCAAGGGTCTTTTGGCCTTTTCCTTATGCATTAGACCCTTAAACTACGTCGTTTTAACCCTAAACTACATGATTTTGGTCAGTTTTAGCCTAGAAACATAACTAGAACTTACCTAAGTCAGATCATTCATCAAAACTTAGAAAAATTAGAGTGGAAGAGGAGAAAGAGGTCGAGAACCCTAGGTCAAGAGCGCACAAGGTTCCATCAGTTTCAGCCCCCAAATCAAAAGATTTCTCTGTGAATTTCGTCACCAGGTATGTGGTATTTCTCTAGTGGGTTCCTTTCACCCATTAGGTCTCTAGAATTAAGTCAGATTCTTGATTCCCTTTATATTATTAGACCTAAGGTTTCTAGCATTTCAGCAAATCATTATTAATTAGTTTCTTTAAAGCTGCTAATCAGATTATCACGATTTTAGTATTGTTTTTCATAGAGTCTTTCATAAATTCAGAACCCTAGCTATGTAGTTCTTTTAGTTCATGAATTATACATGTTAGGTCAGTTATTTAAGATATACATGCCTCAGATTCAAATGTGTCATTATCAGTATATTAATGTTGCATTTTCAGTTAGCATGTCAGTATTTCGAGCTATCCAGTATTACAGAAATTCAGTCATAAATTGTTAATTACATAATCAATTGGGAGTATCTTAATACTGAGTGGACTAGGGTCAGTCACCCTCAAGTACCAGAAATACGTGCCCCATAGGTTGTAAGTCCCCTCTGTGGGCATTAATTTAGTGATCATGCTAGTCATGCCTCTATACCTCTGGTAGGGTATATTGGGTCCTCTCGATAGAGGCGTATACATCAGAATCCACATTTAGCTCATGTGGTTTTATATTGGTTATTAGTAGCTCTCTCACATTATTGCATTGACCATGTTATCAATACAGTTCAATATTCAGTCTCAGCATGTTATAAACTTGATCATTGCATTCAGTTTAGCCTTGTTCAGTATTTTCCAGTATCCTTATCATGTTTAGATTATATCATTGCTTATTTGCTTGTTCAGTTATGTTATTATTCAACGTTATTCTATCCGACTTGCTCAGTACCTTTCAAGTATTGAGTCATACTCTGCGCTACATCTTCTCGTGATGTAGGTTAGGTCCTCAGCAGTTAGATCACGCATAGATCGGTTCCCAATCTTCAGTTCAGCAGCATCAATGGTGAGTCCTCATTCTTCGAGGACTAGTGACATAATTGTTTTCTCGCTTTTAGCTTTAGTTTCAGTTTTACTAGATCTAGCTGGGGCATGTCCCAACATTTCTAGTCAGTTTAGAGGCTTATATCAGACATAGTTAGTTTCAACTTTAGTGTTAGAGTTTGACTTTTCATTTGTATTCAAACTCTCAGTATCTTATATTTAGATTTAGTATATGGGTATTCCCCATCATTTCAGATTCTTATATGATTTAGCTTCCGCACAGTATTTATTGATTTAGTTTGATTTAGTATGCTTATGATTATGCCAGCAGGGTTAGCTTGGGGTCACTCGTGATCCTAGGTCCCGTGTTGCATCCAAGGGGTAGCCTCGGGGCATGACATTAATGTCTAAAAAACTGAATGACTGAAATAAACAAAAATAACGTAAGTGTTCTTCTTGAAAGATGAGGACTCACTAATGCTTTTATTAAGATGATGATAAGTTGTATTAGCCGCGATCTAGATAATTAATGAGAGTTTTAACCTATATTATAAAACAATAAAACGCATAGAGAAATGCGGTTAGTACTTTGAATGTACTGAGTATGTGAGACATGCATCATAAGTCTAGTAAACTAAACATGACAAATCTGAAATGTTGAATTGAAATGCATCAACTGATGCAATGACCAATTAAATCAACATGCACCTGATAATTATTAAACTAAAATAACTTAATACAAGGTCATGAAATGTCTGAAAGCTGGACTGTGGGAGATACTAATAACTAACATACTCCATTAAGCTACGGAGATTGTACCCCAGCTGGGAGGGTGATCTATACCTTGCCAGGGTAAGAGACATTATAGTGTATCCACTAAACTGATGTCCAAAAGGACTAAGGTATCAATCCTTATATGAGAGTGACCCTTAATATATACGATGATACATAATTCAAGGACTAAAAGATAACTATTAAAAGTCTCAGTCCTAACTAACAGGTGAGCCTTCTGTAACACCCTATAAATTTTTTGAGCTAGACTCGAACCATCCTTTGTTGTGAGTAGGATTTTACCGAGGAATTTAAAATTTCTTAAGTTTTAAGGTCACTAGATGTAGCACCTTGAGTTCCAAAAATAACTAAATTGGAAATAGCAAAATCTAAAATTTCTCAGTAATGAGTTTTGGGTCAACTTCAAATGACCATAACTCTCAGTACAAGATGAGTTAGGTGTTCCATGAGATGGAAAATGAAAGGTATTTGGATTATCTTACCAACTCCACCAAGTTTGATAATTTTCGAGTTTGGATGAGTGAGATATGACCTTTTGAAGTTAAGCTATCCAGTTAAGGAAAGTTACCCGAAAATAGTGAAGGGTATTTTGGTCTTTTCCTTACCAAATCAGATTTAATTCATTTTAGTAAGGTTTTAAGTGTCTAATCCTATTAGTTTCAGTTTTATAATCCTAATATACGCCTAGGGTTTTGGTTGAAAGTTCAAGAAGAGAAAAGAGGAGAGGATCAAGCCGTTCGTCGAGGTTCTTGAGTTTTGTTGCGGATTTTTGCCATGGGTTTGATCCCTAAGAGGTATGTAAGCTTCCATAGTGTTGGGTTCATTCACCACATGCCAATCATGTTATTTTCAGCACAATTTCATTCTTGAAGTTGAAAGATGAGAGTTCTTGATGAGTTCTTGATAAGTGTTTTTGAAGTTCATTCTAAATCTTGTTTTGTTGGGGTTTTGATGGTTTCTTGAGATTAAAGTGAGTGTTTTGAGAGATGTATTGAGTAGATTAGAGTGTACTTATGTTAAGTAATCGAATCTAAGTGATTGGGGAAGAAATCGTTCGATTCTAGGCGAGTTAGGGTGGGAAAACGAGGAAAGAAATTCGTCGGGTTTTTTGGGTTGTGCCTTGGCGCGTCACGCCAGCTAGTGCGCCCCAAATAATGTTTTGTAGTTTAGGGGCTGGTGCCCCGCGCCACTCAGTGCACCATGGTCGCCTGCCCCGTCCAGTTTGCAGTCGGTTGCTCCGTTTGAGTTTTTTAAAAGTATATCTTCACTCCCTTTTGATTGTAAAAACTCTAAACTACATCTAAACACCTAGAAATCATTCATAACATGAATCATAACCCTTGAATCCATAATTCATATTCAAGGTAGAGTTAAGAGGTAGGTCTTGAGAGTTCTTTCGAACATTTTGAGAAAGTCCCTTTAAGTCTTTTTGAGGAGTCTTCTACAACTTCCAATAACTTGTTTCAAGACTCGAGCAAGTGAGTATGAGAGTGAGAAGAATGTATTCATGAGTCCACTTTATCATCATAAGATCCTTCATATCATGAACCATAACCCTTGAATTCATAATTCACATTCAAGAGAGAGTCAAGAGTAGAGTTCAAGAAAACCTTTGAGTTCAATTGTGAATCCTTTGAGATCAACTATCGATTTTAAGTTAGGTTTTGAAGAAGTGAGTATGAGAATGAGAAGAGTCGTATACATGAGTTCCATAATGTTCTTTAAACCCTCGAGTCGAGTTGTTCATGCTCATAATTTCTGCATGAACTCCATAAGTTGAGTATCATCGAGAGGAGTAGTATCTTTGAGTTCTAAGTCTTTTAGCATTGAGTTTCTAATTCTTTTGAGATTATATTCCTACTTATGGGACTACTACATGTTACCCATGAAGCCCTTGAGTTGAGTTGTTCATGCCCATAATTCCGCATGAAACCTATAAGTCGAGAAATCTTGAGATGAGAAGTATCTTTGAGTCCTTAAGTTGAGTAGTTCATGCTCATAATTCCGCATGAACCCTCTGAGTCGAGCATTCTTGAAATGAGTAGTATCATTAAAGTTCTTGAGTTTTGAGTATTGAGTTATATCTATGGTTATTGAAAACCTTGAATTGATCACGTCCATAATCGGCATGAACCCTATTTTAAGAATTCTTTTTTCTACAAAGAGAAAAGACATAAAGTGACACCTAAAGTTGTCCCAAATTTTCAAAAAGAAACCTAAACTATGCAAGCGTCCTATTACCCCCTAAACAATCCTGAACTGATATTATTACATCATTTTTTGTCTGCCTGGCATGGAGAGTGTATATATGTACTCTCTTAAAGAGCGTGAACAAACTAAAAAAACGAATATAATTTTATTTTTACAAGTATTTTGCTATAAAATATATTTTCTTGTTTTTCTTATTATTTTAACTTTTTCTCCTTATTATTTTTTTCTTTTTCTTTCTTCCTTCTTCTTTAAAAATTCATTGTCATCTTCATTGTAGCTTCTCACTTTCAATGTCACTTTTTACCACAACTCCACATCCCTTTGTTACTACTATTAGTTTAACTTTGTTCAATTTTAAAATATATCTAAATATTTTATTACATTTCGAACAATTTGATAAACCCATTAGATTTCAAGATGTTTAGTAGGTATTATTTAGTTGTTCTTATCCAAATTTCAATTAAACTTTTTCAATTTTTGGAGAATTCTGATTCTTTCAATATTATCATTTTTAGTGTTGAAGTTATATGAAAATGAGATAAATTAATTGATGATACCTTCAAATTTTTTATTTTTCTTAGAAAAATAATTAGTTTTGTTATCAATAACTCAACAAAATCTAGAAAATAGTATAATTTTGGAAAGAAAGGAATTTGACCGAGAAAGAAGAAGAAAAAAGAAAGAAAATGGAGGGAGGGTAGCATGAAAGTAGGGGTTTAAGATGAAGTAGAATTTAAAATGAAATTAAAATTAAAATAAGTCAAAAAGTAAGAGAGAGAAATAAAGAAAAACTTAAAATGAAAAAAATAATATATTTCAAATTAAATTAACACGTGTCACACTATGATTGGTGTGTGATAACACTTGCCATTTAAAATATGAAATTGATCGAAAAATGATGTAATAATATATGTCTGGAATTGTTTAGGGGGGTAATAGGACACCCACATAGTTAAGGTGTCTTTTTGAAAATTCGAGACAACTTCAGGTGTCACTTTATGTCTTTTCTCTTTTACAAATTGTTTTAAAACTTGTTTGAAAGACTTGAGCATTGAGTTGAATAAAGAGTAAAGAGTAAAGAGTGAAGTTCATTTCTTCAAAAGATTATATGGGAACTAAGTATTTCCAAGAGAAAAAATGTTTTCACATTTAAACAAGAGAGAAACACAGATTTCCAAAAGAGCTTTTAAGCTAGTTTTAGAGTAATAATCTCAAACCATAGAAAGAGTTATGTTTTTAAACATATGAGCTGAGTATAGTTTTGGGAGTAGTATTGAGCACTGATATGGGAACGAGTTCTGGTAACTCAAGTTTCCATAAACCATGTAGCCAACGTGAGTAGAAATGGTCATACTTTTTAGATGATTCCTTAATGCTTTTTAGCATAGACTAGTGGATCCACTTAGTTGAGAGGTTCTATACTCCGGCAAGGTATACGACACTTCTGGCAGCATGGGAGAGACGCTGTATCATCACATAGCTCATAGTGATGGTTGTCGGTTAGAGAAACTCCACAGAGTGATATTGTATTTTTATATACACACTAAGTATTATTGTATTTTTCAATACATTGAGTTACTATCTATAGTTTTACAACTTTCCATATATATTGCATCTTTTACTATTGCTTTATCCTTAAGTATCATGAGTTGAGTATTTTGAGTTGAGTACGTTTGAGTTGAGTTGAGTATCTTAAGTTGAGTACCTTTGAGTTGAATATCTTATTCTTGAGTTGAGTCGAGTAAGTGAGTTGAGAAGAGGTAAGTATGTTTCATTTTTATTAAGTTCAAGCTTATGTTTATGCTTTAGAATTCCCTTTACATGCTCGTACATTCCACGTACTGAGCCATTTGACCTGCATCGTTTCATGATGCAGATACAGGTATTCAGGGTCATCAATATGAGCTTCGTTGATACCACATGGAATTCGAGTTAGCTATGGTGAACCTCCTTGTTTTCGAAGGGTTCCACTTTCACTTTTAGTTATATCAGTTGTTAGGATGTCGTGGGTCTTGTGCCGACTTCCATCTTTGTCATTTAGAGGCTTCATAGATAGACAATAGAGTTTTAGAAGTCTGTTTATTTATTTTGTAAATATTTTAAAGACTTAAGTTGCCTATTTTATGGCGAGTTGAATAATCTATTTTTATTCAGAGTTTTTCATTTGAGTTAAAGCTTTGTAATTGAGATTCATGAATTTTTATTCAATTTTTAGCTTTGTATGCTTGAGTTAGTCTTTCGTTTGTAGTCAACCATGATGAGGGTTCGCTTGGGGACCATAAATGGTTCTCGAGTGCCGGCCACATCCAGGGTGTAGTCTCGATCGTGACACCTTCATTCTTATGTACACCCGATGCTAAGTAATACTCCCAACTGAATTTATATTGATAACCTGGATATCTAAATAATACTAATAAACTGAGACATAGATAATATATATTTTATCTAAAAACATCTTTAAACATGTGGAACTGAAAGACTGAATGTAAAACTACTCATCATGATTTTTATACTTTGAATGGAACATACAGTTTAATTATCACATATTTAAATACATGAATTGATCCTATTTTGAGGGATCATGAAAATAACAATATAATTATACTGAATTATAGGTAAAAATATATAATCAAAGTTTATCCATGAAGAATAACTTAAATGTGATAAAACAATATGTTTTTCATAAGTACCCTAAATTTTGTAGAAATCATTAACTGAAGAAAGAAGTTTACTTTAGGACTCAATGGGGGTAAAGAATACCCATTTATGAAATTCCACATACCTGGAATGAGCACACTTGACGTAATTTCTGAACTAAAGTTTGATGGTAAAAAACCCTAATTTCTTGATTGAAAGAACTTATAATGTACTAAATTTTATTGTCTCAGAGTTAGGCGTGAAGGGGGAGGTTATTAGGCTATAAGATAGACTTAGAAAATTTAATTGAGGGTAAAATGGCAATAAAACCCCTCTTGAAATGTAAGAAGGCCAAGAAAATAAGTAAAAATGACCTTTTTAATGAATTCTGTTAGCCAATTCGGTGATTTGGAGGTCCTATCGCCAAAATATTCTGTATATCACCAAAAGGGACTTTGGATTGCTAAAATTGGTTTTTGGGCCACTTTAAAAATACGCCAAGCTATTGGGGGATTTATCAAGTTGACATGTGTCATCGCCAAATTTTTCAGTCCAGATGGATTCCTATAAAACAACCTAACTTTCTACTCCAAAATTCGATTAACAAACAATTGGTGGTGTTGGAAAAAATACTCATAGACCTGCAATTTGATAAGTTGTGGGCCACCTAAATCTTCATATTCATATAGATATGGTTGTTTGAAGTTGACGCTTGTATGATCTCATGAAAAAACTTAATTGGTAGGAAAGCTCTGAACTTGACTTAGTGCTACAGGTCTCTTATGACCCTAAACCACATCCGATATACTTACTACACTTGGTAAATGACCTGAATACACATGAACAAGTAGAACATCACCAGATTTCAAGTTGATACACTTTTGAGAATGGTTCGAATATGTAGTGTAGAATTTGCGAGGTGTTACAATATCTTCCCCTTGGGAATATTCATCCTCAACTGAAGTCCGAATAAGTTAAAATGAGTAAGGAAAGAGCTGCAATCCCAAAAAGAACAGCTAAACACTTAAAACTGGTAGAATATTAAAACTGATGGAGTGACTGGCCTTGGACTGAGACACATAAACTATTATGACTTGATAAACATGCATGCATACTAAGACATGAGAGAAGCAAAAGGGCATGAATATGATTAGGATGCTTTAGAGGAACTATAACCTCAAGAGGAAAATGAAATAGGAGGAAAGAGGTGGGAGTACTTGACCACCATATCTGCTTATGATTCCCAATTAAGAAGCTTCCTCAACTAGTTTATTCCTCCAAAGAACTTTCATCGAAATGACTTCCTTGTTTCTCAACGTATGAACCTAACAGTCAAGAATCTTGAATGAGACCTCTTTGTAAGAGAGACTATCCTTCACACCAACACTTTATAAAGTCCCCACTGAAGTTGGATCACCGATATATTTCTTCAATAAGGATACATGAAACACTGGATGCACTGATGCTTACTCCATAGGTAAATCCAACTCATAGACCACTTCACCAAAATGCCTCAAGATCCTACATGGACCAAAATAATGGGGACTGAGTTTTCCTTTCATACCAAACCTCATAACCCCTTTCATGGTTGAAATATTCAAATACACCTAATCATCAATATCAAACTCAAGTTGTCTTCTTCTTACATCTTCATCTGACTTTTGTCTACTTTGAGTTGTTCTCAACCTATCTGTAATAAGATGAACTTTCTCCATAGCCTCTTTTGTCTACTCTGAGTTGTTCTCAACCTATCTGTAATAAGATGAACTTTCTCCATAGCCTCATGAACTGAATCAGGCCCTATCAAGGTCACTTTACCATTCTCAAACTACCCTCTAGGAGACTACACTTCTTACCATAAAACGCTTCAAACTGAGTCATTTATATACTAAAGTGGTAACTATTATTATAAGCAAATTCAATAAGAAGCAAGTGATCATCTCAATTACCTTTAAAGTCAATCACGCAATCTCTCAACATGTCCTCCAAGGTTTAAATAGTCTATTCAGTCTGACCATCTATTTACTTGTTAAAAGTTATAAGCGTAACCTGAGTACCAATACCTTTCTAAAATAATTTCCAAAGTTGAGATGTAAACTGAGTACTTCTATATAATTTTATGGATAAGGGAACTCCATGTAATTTCACTAACTCTCGAATGTGAAGCCTAGCATAGTCCTCAACTGAATAAGATGTCTTAATTGGTTTTAGATGTGTTGACTTAGTCATGCGATTTACAACCACCCATATGGAATTATGTTGTCGACGTGTACAGGGAGAAAATGTGATAAAATCCATGTTTAAATCATCCCATTTTCATATAGGAATGCTGATATCCTTAGTCATACCTCTTGGTATTTGGTGTTCAACCTTAACTTGTTGCAAGTTTGGACATTTAGCCATAAATTTCGTGATATGATTCTTCATACCATTCCACCAATAGACTTCTCCTAGGTCATGGTACATCTTAGTGGCTCCTAGGTGAATTAGGTATCAAGAAATGTGAGCTTCTCATAGAATTTGTTGCCTCAAATCATCAATATATGGAACATACAAATGATTTCGGTAACAAAGTACACCATCACCCCCCCCACCCCCTTGGAGAATGTCTCTACAATATTCTTAAGGTCTTCTTCCTTCAATTCAACCAAGGTTGGTATCATCATTCTGCTTTGCCTTTACATATATCACAAGAGATGATTCTGAACTATTCTGAACAATAATTTCACTATATGCTAAATCCACAAGATGAACTCCCAAAGGAGAAAGTTTGTGAACATCATGACCTAACTTTTTCTTCTCCTCCTTAATGTGATTAACACTGTTCATGAACAACTTGATGAGAGCATCTGCCACTACATTGGGCTTACCAGGATGATATAGGACACTCATGTCATAGTTTTTAAAAAACCCAAGCTCCTTTGATGAAGATTTAAGTCCTTATATGTCACGCCCCAAAGTACACCCTTGACGTGGCATGTCATATAAGACCCCGAGAGTCCCTACACAAGCCACTTAGCATACATCATACTAGATAATAAAAATAAAGAGTTCAAAAGAGTCAGTCTTATAACATAAAGAGTTTTATAAAAGCAGAAGTCTAACATAAGTCTCAATAACCATCTATTACATCATAAGGAAAGTGATTGAGACGTAACTCATACATCACATACATGGTCTAAAAATAGAAATGCCATAAAGAAATAAAAGCATCTTGGTCCTCGGATCATGAGAACTATCCAAATCTTCAAGATCAATGAAACCAACTAGCCACGAGTATGGGAGGTAGAAGCGTTGATGTAAGGCCAAAAATATATATTTTAATCATTATTTGTCTCACATTTAGTATTTTTGTTTATCCTTTTTGAGAATGAATTTTATGGATTGTGCTAAATAGTGTATTTTATTTGTAGGAATAAATTGGTGTAAAGTTAAAGAAGTTTGGATCTAAAACGAATTAAAGATGGAAGGTTAAAGAAGGAAATCAAGCAGACAACTTAATGGATTAAACTTTATAAAATAATATATATGTTGGTCGAAGTAAAATTGGAATTGGAATTGGAAATTTCCACGTGGCATCATATGAAGAAGGACCCTTATTTGTGAGGCGGTTGGCCAGTGCACTTCCACGCGGAAACCAACTGCTATTTGTTTTGGTTTTCCAATTTGTTTTGGACTCAATTATTTTACCTAAGGTTTTCTATATCTATAAATAGTCCATAGAAATAATTATTTTGATGAAATCAATAATAGAAGATCATGTATAAAGTTGTCAATACCTTTTAGGGTTCTTTTCTTCTTCTTATTTTCTTAGACATTAGTAGCTAAAAGCCCTTGTTCTGGGGGTGTGGCTATGAGTAATTGTTGAACATCGATTGTTTTGAATTAATATTGGTTATCACTTAAATTACTTTTGTATTCTTGTTTTATTATTTCATGCTTGATCACCATAGAGATAAATTTATTGATTACTCTTAAACTCGGGAGACGCTAAGGTAGATAAACCAAAGGATACACAAAGCTTGATCTTCCATTAAATTGAGTTGATTTGTGTTTAGGAGTGGCTCCCAGACGAACACTTAGCTTGGGTACAAAATAGGATGAATTATAAATGCTCGCCAATTAGGACTGCTTATCCCCGCTCAACTATGTAGTTAGACAGCTAATTGGAGTGGGCAATTAGAGTTCTGGAGATCATGATCATAAAATCAACCCTATAAATCAGTAATTTGATAACCGTAGTTAATTCATGCATGAGATGTCATACATGAAACCCTATACATGCTGCATCCCTGGAATTTTCGAACCATTGTAAGTAATCTTATTATTTAATTCTTGCATTCTTTTCTTTACAAATAAAATTCAAACACTTTTAGCACTCTTAAATAAATAATTAGACTAGTATAATTTAGTAAAAATAGTTAATCGACAAGTCCTTTGAGTTCGATAATCCGGTTCTTTTAAGAGCCACTAGATTAGTTGCGTGACCATGTACACTTGCGTGTGTAATTGGAAGCAACAAGTGTCAGACTCTACATTAGTGAAATAATGCAGGCACAAATATGTGTTAGTACATGGAATGTACTAAGTATGGGGAAATATGCATAAACTAGACATGATATCATGGACAGTTTAAAGCATGTAGACATGATCATTCTTTGAAGAATTAAAGGCTTAAGGAAGCAAAACATGAAAACCATATGATAAAGTCAATGCAATTGAAATATGGGACATAAGAAAAGCTTGAAGAAATCATAATCATTTTGTTGGATATTAGATTTAACCGACAATAAGACCATGAGAGCTATGTCATGGAATCTGGTATATCCCTCATATCGAAAGAAAGAGAATCTACTTGCCAAGGTAGACTCCGTACAAATTATCATTTGCTAAAGTAGATCCACTAGCTAGGTCATTTAAGACAATCCTACGGGGTCACGTAGTTAGGGACTAGAGTTTTCTACTAGAGACTACCCTATTTGAGCATCCACCTCAAAGCCCTCTATGTGCTAAGTATATTCCAACGGAATAGATAAAAGTCAAATATCAAGTTACAATAAGAAAGACAATGATTAATACCAATTCACGTCTTTCAAGATCAAAACCTAGAATAACTCCTTAAACATAATTCAACATCGATGAGAAAACCTTTCACCAATGTGAATCCATATGTGAGAAATACCTTTCACAATCATGGTCATCATAACCTGTGAGAAAATCTTTCACAATAGCATTAATACTTTCCTTTCAAATCATCATAAATTCATTTACAAGAAATTCACAAAAATATTCATATCTTCATAAATCCATAATTCATAGGTTCATGAGTTCATCATATTTTCATAGTTGAAAATCATAATTTAGGCATGGGTCAACATAATTTAAACTAAATATCATGTATTAACATTGAATCATGCATTAGAAGACTTAATCAACAATAATAAACTATAATTGAGTGAAACCATAAAAATTGAATTGAAACCCTAACTTGATAAATTGAAATTGAGTTGAGAAATTTGGAAACCTTGGGACCCATGGAAGAATGGATTCCATGAGTTAATACCCACATACCTTGCTACCAAAAGCCCAATATCATTGGTGAATTGATTCCCTTGAATTAACTCTAACTCTTCTTCTTCCTTATGTTGAGAGAATTTGGGGAGATGAATTTGGTCAAGTTTAGGGAATTTAGGAGAATGAATTGAAATGGGTAGTTTTAAGTCCTTAAAACCTTATATAGTGCTTAGGGTAGAAGACAAAATGACATGGATTGGATTTAAAACAACTGGGAAAAAGACCTAGAAGCTCTTGACAATAACTATCAAACTATTCCTACGTTTTGGACCTACGGTCCTTAGGTCCTTCTACGGGCTGTCTTGGTCAGCCGTAGGAATAATCAGAGACCCTTAATGTCATGACCCGAGCCTACACCCTGGACGTGACCGACACTCGAGAACCATTGTTGGTCTCCAAGTGAACCCTCATCCTTGCTGACTACAAGCGGAAGACTAACTCAAGCATACAAAACTTAAAAACAGAATAAAAATTCATGAAACTCAAATACAAAACTTTAACTCAAATGAAAAACTCTGAATAAAAATAAATTATTCAACTCGCCATAAAATAGGCAACTTAAGTCTTTAAAACATTTAACAAAATAAATGAACAAACTTCTGAAACTCTACTGTCTATCTATGAAGCCTCTAACTGACAAAGATGGAAGTCGGGAAAAGACCCACGAAATCCTAACAACTGATATAACTGAAAGTAAAAGTGGAACCCTCCGAAAGTAAGGAGGCACACCATAGCTAACTCAAACTCCATGTGGTATCAACGAAGCTCCTGTTGATGACTCTGAATACATGTATCTGCATCATGAAACGATGCAGGCCAAATGGCTCAGTATGTGGAATGTACGAGCATGTAAGGGGAATTCTATAACATAAACATAAGCTTGAACTTAATAAAAAGAAAACAAACTTACCTCTTTTCAACTCACTTACTCGACTCAACTCAAGAATAAGATACTCAACTCAACTAAAAGGTATAAGATATTCAACTCAGTGAAATAAGGCTCAACTCAACAATAAGGTACTCGACTCAATGAAGCACAGTTCAACTCAAGATACTCAACAATAAAGCAACAATAAAAGATGCAATATATGGAAAGCTTTTAAAATAGTAGATATCAACTCAATGTATTGAAGAATACAATAACAACTCAATTTGTATATGATAAAGTAATATAATTCTATGGGAGTTTCTCTAATTGACAACCATCACTATGAGCTATGTGATGATACAACATCTCGCCCACGCTGCTAGAATTGTCCTATACTTTGCCAGGGCATAAGACCTCTCAACTAAGTGGATCCACTAGTCTATGCTAAAAACCACTATGAATCATCTAAAAAGTATGACCCTTTCTACCCATGTTGGCTACATGGTTTATGGAGACTTGAGTTATCTGAACTCGTCCCTATATCGGTGCTCAATACTACTACCAAAATATACTCAGCTCATATGTTTAAAAACATAAATCTTTTTGTGGTTTTTGATTATTACTCAAAAATCTTTCTCTTAAAAGAGATGATACTCAAACTGCTCAAAATTCTTTTGGAATTCTCAGTTTCGTACAAATGTGAAAACATTTACTCTTAGGAATACTTAGTTTCCATATATCATTTTAAAGAAAATGAATTCAACTCTACTCTTTCTCAACTCAAGTGCTCAAGTCTTAAAACAAGTTTAGAAAAATTTGTAAAAGACTTCTTAAAATAAGGTTCATGCCGAATTATGGACGTGAATGACTCAATTCAAGATTTTCAATAATCATATATAGAACTCAATACTCAGAACTCAAGAACTTCAATGGTAATACTCATTTAAAAAATACTCAACTCAGAGGGTTCATGCAGAATTATGGGCATGAACTACTCAACTCAAGGACTCAAAGATACTTCTCATCTCCAGACTGCTCGACTTATAGGGTTCATGAGGAATTATGAGCATGAACTACTCAACTCAAGGACTTAATGGGTAATGTGTAATAGTCCCATGATTAAGAATATAATCTAAAAAGGGTTAGGAACTCAATACTTAAGACTTAAAACTTGAAGATACTACTCCTTTCAATGATACTCAATTTATGGAGTTCATGCGGAATTTATGGGCATGAACGACTCGACTCGAGGGTCTAAATAACAATATGGAACTCATTTATACAACTCTTCTCATTCTCATATTTATTTCCTCAAAACGTAGTTCAAATCGATAGTTGATATCAAAGGATTCATAATTGGACTCAAAGACTTTCTTGAACTCTACTCTTAACTCTCTCTTAAATGTGAATTATGAATTCAAGAATTATGGTTCATAATATGAAAGATCTTGTGATGATAAAGTAGACTCATGAATACATTCTCCTCACTCTCATGCTCACTTGCGCGAGTCTTGAAATAAGTTATTAGAAATTATAGTAGACTCTTCAAAAAGACTCAAAGGGACTTTCTCAAAAATGTTCGAAAGGACTCTCAACTCTACCTCGAATTTGATTTATGAATTCAAGGTTGTGATTGGAAAGATCTCGTGATGTTTAGGAGTGTTTTTAGATATTTAAACATGAGAAACGATCAAGAAATCACTGTTTAGAAGCAAGTCCATGACGCAGAGATGCATTTTAATATGTGGTCCTGAAATAAATTTTGGGACAGAGGGATCTGTAACCTATCCGTGACGTGAAGAAAAATTATGTGAAATGGGGAGGCAGGTCCGTGACATGGACTGGGTTGCCAAGATACGCCCAACTTTTTCCTTCTTCGTTTTCTAACCCCAATTCGCCTAAATTCAATTTTTTTTCTCAATTTCTCTTTAGATTCAGATACCCCATTATCAACACAAAAATCTAATCAAACACAACTCTAAAATCGACACTATTCCATCAAGAACTCAACAATCCCATCAAATCTCAAGAACTAATGCCAATTTCAAGAACAAAATTCAAGAACATCATACTTTCAACTTTCTAGAATGAATTTCGCTGAAACAAACATGATTGGCACGTGGGTTAACGAACCCAAGGCTGTGAAAGTCTCACATACCTCGTAGGATTTAATCCTTGGCGAAATCCACAACCAAAACCGCAAGAACTTGACGAATCTTAACTTTTCTTCTCCTTTCTCCTCTTGAGTTCTTTCTCCAAAAACCCTAGCGTGATTTGGTAAATGCGTAAATTGAAATAACTCAGTTTAGACCCCCAATTAATTTACTAAAAATGGATTAAATTAATTGGGTACTGAAAAGACCAAAATACCCCTCTAAAATCTGGGTAACTTTTCTTATTCAGAGAGCTCAACTTCAAATGGGCATATCTCCCTCATACGAACTCGAAATCTAGCAAACTCGGTGGCGTTGGAAAGATAATTCCAAGAACTTTCATTTGATATCTTATGAACCACCTAACTTGTCACACCCCGAGACTACCCCCGAGACGCGGACACGGGACCTAGGACCACAAGTGATCCCAAGCTAACCCTGCTGGCATGATCATGAGCATGCTAAAGATAATAAACTGATGCGAAAGCTAAATCATAAATATAAATGAAAAGATGGGGAATACCCATATACTATAGCTAAGATATATGAAAGCTAATGAGTTTATTACAAGAAATATATTAACTCAATACTAAGTTGAATCTATCTATGTCTGAAAATAGCCTCTAACTAACTAGAAATGCTGGGACAGGCCACAGCTAAGTTTAGTAAAACTGAAACTAAAGGACTAAAAATACTGAAAAGAAACTTATGACTATTGTCCTCGGAGAATGAGGACTCACCACTAATTCTGCTGAATTGGAGATCGAGAACCGATCTAATCGTGATCTGGATGCTGAGAACCTGAACCTACATCATGAGAAGATGTAGCGCACGTATGCGTCAGTACTTGAAAGGTACTGAGTATACATGATAGAGTAAAGCTGAAAGAACATATAACTGAAAAAAACAATAAAGCAATGAAATAATATGCATAAGATGAGATACTGAATCTGAACTGACTGAATGCAATGACCAATTTATAGCATGCTGACTGAATACTAAATGAACTGTAAATGTGGTCAATGCAATAGAGTCTGACTGAACTGTGGGAGCTGCTAATAACCGATAATAAAACCACATGAGCTAAATGTGGTGTCCGATGTATATGCCCCATTGAAAGGACCCAATATACCCGGCCAAAGGTATAGAGACATACTGGCGTGATCACTAAATGATGCCCACACGCCTATGTGGCTTGTAATTCTAGGACTATATGGGTACGCTAAACCCTAGTCCAACTCGGCATTATGCTACTCCTAATAGATTAAGTGGTTAACACATTATGACTAAGTTTCTGTGTATAATGGATAACTCAAAACTGAACATGCAATCTGAGAATGCAACAATTAATCTGATAATGATGCATTCATAAACTGAGGCATGTATAACTGAATACATTATGACTGAAATATTGAATAGCTCAATATACTGACATGTAGATACTCATACTTGAAAACTCCTTCTTAGAAAACAATTCAAAATCATATTATACTAGGATCATTGATGACTTGGGAAGTCATACTGCATAAATATTGATGGTTTATCTAGATACCATACTGTTCATACATTGATGACCTACTCGATTGTCATATTAATCATGTTTTAGAAGCTCTTTCTCAAAAACACAATTTAAAACTCAAGTGTTGTCTTAAAAAAGAGCTTCTTAAGATTTATAACTCAAAAGAGGTTTTATGCTGAAATATACTAATAATATGGCGTTCAAAACTGGAGCATGTATATCTAAATAACTGAAATATCTGACCTAGCATGTGTAGTTCAAGAACTAAAGAAATACATAACTAGGGTTCTAGAATTCATCCAACAAACTGAATATTAACGTACTAATCTTATTTGGATCATTCTAACAGCTAAAGGAATCAACAAACTGACTGAAAACTAGGGACCTAATGGGTGAAAGGAACCCACTAGTGAAATCCCACATACCTGGTGACAAATTCCACGGAGAAATCTTTTGATTTCAGGGCTGGAACTGATGGAACCTTGCTGCGTTCTTAAACTAGGGTTCTTGACTTCTTTCTTCTCTTAGCGTTATAATTTTTTCTAAGTTTTTACTAAAGACTTGACTTGGGTAAGTTCTAGTTATGTTTCTAGGCTTAAACTGACAAAAACCTCATATTTTAGGGTCTAAACGACATAGCTTAAGGGTTAAATGAAATAGGAAAATACCAAAAGACCCCCAACTTAACTGATGTCGGAGTGACTGACGGACGGGACTTAAGAACCGTCAATCGACTGACGGTCCGTGCTAGTCATCCGTCGATCAGTACTGAAGCTGGGCTTTTGAGGGTCTGATCCACGGCCCTGGACCACAGACCATGGTCTGACCTACGGTCCGTAGGTCCTGGCGTGGCTTGACCCTTAGCAAATTCTCAGGCATAGTTTTAGGGGAGGCTACAGGTGTGAACCACGGACCACCAGCACTGACCGTGGATCACCCTACAGTCTGTAGGTGGTGCTCGTAGGTGGCACCTGTAGTTTCTGAAATTTGCAATAGGTTTCGGATACGGGGTGTTACATTATCTCCCCCTTGGGACCATTCGTCCTCGAATGAATACCAAACTAGTTGAAATAGAGGGAAAGGGCTACAATTCCTACCACTAAACACTGAGAACTGAATTTCTGACTAAACTGAGTTCCAAGAACATGCAAATACGCTAAAAATGCAAGTACAAACTGAAGGAACATGATTCTAAGACTGAATTTATGCATGAATGACTAAAAAACTAAAGAGGAACTATTACCTCAAGATGGAATGGAATCGGAAGGAAAGAGGTGAGGATACTTGGCTTTCATGGCCGCTTCTGCCTCCCAAGTAGCTCCCTCTACGGACTGACTCCTCAACCAAACCTTGACTGAAGTGACTTCTTTGTTTCTCAACCTTCTAACTTGACGATCAAGAATCTCAACTGGTACATCCTCATAAGAAAGGCTATATTTTACAGCCACAGTCTCTAATGGCACTATGGATGCTGGATCACCCACACACTTCTTCAAAAGTGAAATGTGAAAAACTGGATGCACTGTTGCTAAGTCTGCTGGCAACTCTAACTCATAAGCCACTTTACCAATCATTTTCAAGATCTAGTAAGGGCCTACATATCTGGGACTGAGCTTCCCTTTCTTGCCAAATCTCATCACCCCCTTCATAGGTGACACTTTCAGGAAAACCCAATCATCAACTTGGAACTCTAGTTCCCTTCTTCTCACATCTGCATAAGACTTCTGGCGACTCTGGGCAGTCTTAAGTCTATCTCTAATGAGTTGCACTTTCTCCATATCATCAAGGACCGAATCTGGTCCTATCAAGGCTGCTTCACCTACTTCAAACCAACCAACTGGAGATCTACATCTACGCCCATACAATGCCTCATATGGGTCCATCTGAATGCTGGAATGGTAACTACTGTTGTAGGAGAACCCAATAAGAGGAAGGTGATCATCCCAACTACCCTTGAAATCGATCACACAAGCTCTCAACATATCCTCTAAGGTCTGAATGGTACGCTCTACCTGACCATCCGTCTGTGGATGATATGTTGTGCTAAGGTTAACCTGAGTACCAAGACCCTTCTGAAATGACTTCCAGAAATGAGAGGTAAACTAAGGACCTCTATCTGAGATGATAGACAAAGGAATCCCATGCAACCTCACAATCTCATTAATGTAAAGCTTGGCGTAATCCTCCACTGAATCTGTAGTCCTGACCGCCAAAAAATGAGAAGACTTAGTAACCTTATCAACAATCACCCAAATTGAGTCATGTTGTCTGCGAGTACGAGGTAAACTTGTGATGAAGTCCATGTTGATCACTTCCCACTTCCAAGTAGGAATGTCAATCTCTTGAGTCATACCTCCTGGTTTCTGATGTTCTACCTTGACTTGCTGGCAATTGGAGCACTTAGCCACAAAATCTGCTATATCTCTTTCTATACCATTCCACTAATATACTTCCCGCAGATTGCGGTACATCTTAGTCGCACCTGGATGAAGAGAATATCTGGAGTTATGGGCCTCTGTAAGAATATGTTGTCTCAATTCACCCACATCAGGAACACATAATCTACCCTGATAGCGAAGTACACCATCTCCCCCTAGGGAGAAAACCTCCACTCTCTGATTGTGGACTGCACCCTTAAGTTCAAGCAAGATTGGATCACTATCTGCTTTTCCTTAACTTCCACTCCCAAAGAAGATTCTTCCCCATTGTGAATCGTTACACCACCATTTGATATGCTCATAAGACGAACTCCTAGGCGTGCAAGTCTGTGAACATCCCTTGCTAGCTCCTTCCTTTCTTCCTCAACATGTGCTACACTACCCATGGATAATCTGCTAAGAGCATCTGCTACTACATTTGCCTTACCTGGATGGTAATGCACGCTCATATCGTAATCTTTGAGGAACTCAAGCAAGTTTCTTTGGCGAAGATTCAAATCTTTCTGGGTGAATACATACTGGAGGCTCTTAAGGTCTGTGAACAGATCTACATGAACACCATACAAGTAGTGTCTCCAAATCTTGAGTGAAAACACCGCTGCTGCAAGCTCGAGGTCATGAGTCAAATAATTTTTCTCATGCACCTTAAGCTATCTGGAAGCAGAAGCTATAACCTTACCTCATTGCATCAACACACAACCTAAGGCGACCCTGGATGCATCACAATAGATCACATAACCATTTGAACCTTCTGGTAGAGTCAAGACAAGACCTGTAGTCAACCTAGTTTTCAATTCTGCGGAGCTTTTCTCACAATCATCTGACCATTGGAACTTAACCCTTTTTTGAGTCAACCTAGTCAATGGTGAGGCTATGGATGAAAATCCTTTCACGAACTGTCTATAATAGCCCGCTAGACCCAAGAAACTTCTGATATCTGTAGCAGAGGTAGGTCTGGGCCATTATTTCATTACTTATATCTTCTGGGAATCTACTCAAATTCCTTCACTAGACACAATATGCCCAAGGAAGGCAACTGATTGTAACCAAAACTCGTACTTGTTAAATTTTGCAAATAAGTAGCGATTTTTGAGAGTTTGCAGAACAACTCTCAAATGACTCGCATGTTCTTCCTCATTCCTAGAGTAAATGAGGATATCATCAATAAAGACGATAACGAACAAGTTTAAGTACTGCTTGAACACTCTGTTCATCAAATCCATGAAAGTTGCAGGAGCATTGGTTAGTCCAAATGACATAACTACAAATTCGTAATGACCATATCAAGTTCTAAAGGCTGTCTTCGGAATGTCACTATCTCTGACTCTGAGCTGATGATAACCTGATTTGAGATCTATCTTTGAGAAATGACTAGCACCCTGAAGTTGGTCAAACAAATCATCAATCCTGGGGATGGAATACTTATTCTTGATTGTGACTTTGTTCAACTGCCTATAGTCAATGCACATTCTGAGAGAACCATCTTTCTTCTTTACGAACAACACTGGTGCACTTCATGGCGAAATACTAGGTCTGATGAAGCCCTTATCTAGAAGGTCTTTCAACTGCTATTTCAATTTCTTAAGCTCAACTGGAGCCATTCTGTAAGGAGGAATAGAGATAGGCTGGGTATCTGGAAGGAGATCAATTCCAAAGTCGATTTCCCTTTCGGGAGAAACTCCGAGAAGATCATCTGGAAACACTTCTGGAAACTCATTAACCACTGGAATTGAATCAAGAGTTGGAGTTTCAGAGCTAGAATCCTTAACCCGAACTAGATGGTAGAGATAACCCTTAGAGATCATCTTTTTGGCCTTAAGGTAAGAAATGAATCGACCCATAGGCGCTAAGCTACTACCCTTCCATTCTAAGATTGGTTCGTCTGGAAATTGAAAATGAACAATCCTAGTTCTAGAATCGACTGAGGCATAACAAGAATGTAACCAATCCATGCCTAGAATGACATCGAAGTCTATCATTTCTAACTCTACAAGATCTGCTAAGGTGACTTTCTGAGAGACTATGACAGGGCAATTTCTATATACCCGTCTAGCTATAACTGGGTCACCGACTGGAGTAGAGACTGATAAGGGTTTGGAAAAAGTTTTTGGGCTAACACTGAATTGGACTACTATGTAAGGAGTTACAACAGACAAAATAGCCCCTGGATCTAACAATGCATAAGTATCAAGATCAAAGACTCGTAACGTACCAGTGACTACATCAGGAGAATCTTCCTGATCTTGGCGAGCCTGAAGAGCATACAACCTGTTCTGGCGCTGCCCGCCACCTGTACCAGATGAGTTACCCTATTGAGTTGGGAGACCTGCTGGTGCTGCTGAAGTTGTAGACTGAGCTCTACCATTATTACCTCCTTGACCCTGTCTAGAAGGACAATTCTTCACCCTATGACCAAACTGACCACACCCAAAGCATCCTTCTTTGCTTGCAAGACACTCGCCTGGATGGTTCTTACCATACTTTGGACAAGTTGGGTAGGTCCTATTTCCTGAAACACTTCCCTGAGACTTAGAGCCTGGTGCCCTACTATTCTGATCTTGTCGAAACTGTGAGTGATTTCCACCACCCGATTTCTGTTGAGAGTACTCATAGCTCCCTGTTCTAGCTTTCTTGTTTACCTTAGCGATTTCCCTAAGCTTATCTCCCTCAACTTGCTGATTGTTTTGATTATTCATACTTTGAGCCAAAAGTTGAATAGCGTTCTGAAACTCTGCATTCGAAACTTTCTGATCTGGGACTAAAAGAACTGCATTAGCATTCCTGGCGTTAGCTCTACGGGGAGGCATGATCGCTGAAATGTGGAACATCGAGTTAGAATAGAATTAGATCATACCTTACGTACGATAAGAGTATCAAGAAAGTGAAGTCTTTCTAAAACACTTCATTGCCTCCCCCTCATTATATGTGGTGCACTACACACCCATGAAAATGACTCTACTTACTGCAGCTTTACAGACATCCTAGGACACTTAAACCTAATGCTCTGATACCAAGTTTTGTCACGCCCCGAAACTACCCCTGAGATACGAACACGGGTCCTAGGACCACAAGTGATCCCAAGCTAACCCAGTTGGCATGATCATGAGCATACTAAAGATAATAAACTAATGCGGAAGATAAATCATAAATAAAAATGAAAAGATGGGGAATACCCATATACTATATGAGATATATGAAAGCTTATGAGTTTAATACAAGAAAGATATTAACTCAATACTAAGCTGAATCTATTTATGTCTGAAAATAGCCTCTAACTGACTAGAAATGCTGGGACAGGCCCCAGCTAAGTCTTGCAAAACTGAAACTAAATGACTAAAAATACTGAAAAGAAACTCATGACTATTATCCTCAGAGAATGAGGACTCACCACTGATTATGCTGAACTGGAGATCGGGAGCCGATTTAAGCGTGATCTGGATGCTGAGAAACTGAAGCTATATCATGAGAAGATGTAGCGCACGTATGCGTCAGTACTTGAAAGGGACTAAGCATGTAGGATAGAGTAAAGCTGAAATAACATATAACTAAACAAAGCAATAAAGCAATGAAATAATATGCATAAGATGAGATACTGAATCTGAACTTACTGAATGCAATGACCAATTTATTGCATGCTGACTGAATAATGAATGAACTGTAAATATGGTCAATGCAATAGAGTCTTACTGAACTGTGGGAGCTACTAATAACCGATAATAAAACCATATGAGCTAAATGTGGAGTCCGATGTATATGCCCCATCGAGAGGACCCAATATACCCGGCCAAAGGTATAGAGGCATGCTGGCGTGATCACTAAATGATGCCCACAGATGGGACTTACACCTACGTGGCTCGTAGTTCTGGGACTATATGGGTACGCTGAACCCTAGTCCAACTCAGTATTATGCTACTTCCAATAGATTAAGTGGTTAACACATTGTGACTAAGTTTCTGTGTATAATGGATAGCTCAAAACTGAACATGTAATCTGATAATGCAATAATTAATCTGATAATGATGCATTCATAAACTGAGGCATGTATAACTGAATACATTATGACTGAAATACTGAATAGCTCAAAATACTGACATGTAGATACTCATACTTGAAAACTCCTTCTTAGAAAACAATTCAAAATCATATTATACTATGATCATTGGTGACTTGGGAAATCATACTGCATAAACATTGATGGTATATCTAGATACCATATTGTTCATACATTGATGACCTACTCGATTGTCATATTAATCATGTTTTAGAAGATCTTTCTCAAAAACACAATTTAAAACTCAAGTGTTGTCTTAAAAAAAAGCTTCTCAAAATTTATAACTCAAAATAGGTTTTATGCTAAAATATACTGATAATGTGGTGTTCAAAACTGGAGCATGTATATCTAAATAACTTAAATATCTGACCTAGCATGTGTAGTTCAAGAACTAAAGAAATACATAACTAGGGTTCTGGAATTCATCCAACAAACTGAATATTATAGTACTAATTTGATTTGGATCATTCTAACAGCTAAGAGCCCAACAATTTTAACTTTCAAGAAACCCTATGTCTAGTCATAATAAGTTAATCAAGAAACTGACTGAAAACTAGGGACCTAATGGGTGAAAGGAACCCACTAGTGAAATCCCATATACCTAGTGACGAATTCCACGGAGAAATCTTTTGATTTCGGGGATGGAACTGATGGAACCTTGTTGTGTTCTTGAACTAGGGTTCTTGACTTCTTTTTCCTCTTAGCGTTCTAATTTTTTCTAAGTTTTGATTAAAGAATTGACTTGGGTAAGTTCTAGTTATGTTTCTAGGCTTAAACTGACAAAAACTTCATATTTTAGGGTCTAAACGACGTGGCTTAGGGGTTAAACGAAATAGGAAAAGACCAAAAGACCCCCGACTTAACTGCTGTCGAAGTGACTGACGGACGGGACTCACGAACCGTCGATCGATTGACGGTCCGTGCTGGTCATCCGTCGATTAGTACTAAAGTTGGGCTTTTAAGGGTCTGATCTACGACCCTGGACCATGGACCGTGGTCTGACCTACGGTCCGTAGGTCCTGGAGTGGCTTGACCCTTAGCAGATTTTCAAGCATAGTTCTGGGGGAGGCTACAGGTGTGAACCACGGACCACCAGCACAGACCATGGGTCACCCTACGATCCGTAGGTGGTTACTGTAGCACCTGTAGTTTCTGAAATCTGTAATTGGTTTTCTTCGGATACGGGGTGTTACATAACTCATCCTGTACTGAAGGTTATGTTCCTTTGAAGTTGACCCAAAAATTAAAGGAACTTATGAATGACTTGAATGAACTGTCTTTAGTTATTCTTGGAATTCAAGGTGCTACATCTAGTGACCTTAACACTTAAGAAAATTTTAAATTCCTTGTTAAAAACTTACTCACTACGAAGGATGGTTCAAGTCTAAGCTCAAAATTTTCTGGGGTGTTACACTTAATTTGGCCAACTTTTGACGAACACAACCTTTGGTTCTTAGGTCCATTTACGGACCGTAGATTTTAACCGTAGAACCCAACTTAGATCCTAAAAATTTCACTAGATCTGGGATTCACCTACGAGACCTATCTACGACTCGTACATAAAATAACTAACCGTCCTGGTGAAATGTACAAAGGGTACTGAGACTTGTTTTGAAAAATGTATTTTCGCCCTTCCTACGATTTTCATCTATGGTCCGTAAAAGTTTCTACTATCCATAGATGAGACTCGTAAAACCAGACTTCAGTCTAAAATTTTCTTTTCTTCGTTTTCCAAATTTCAAGGTGTTATAATATCTACCTCTTGGGAACATTCATCTTCGAACGGTAATCAAGGCAACACAAGGAGAGTAGAGGAAGATATCTAATGATCCAACAAGTATACAACTTCATCAAAAACATATAAACAAGGAGGAACATCAACTCCAAGCTAAATCGTATTTGAAACATCATTTCATAAGGCATGCATGCAAATTACACTCAAATGCACATAATTATGAAGAAATCCATCAGGTTAACTCATTTTCTCAAAAATCAAGTTTTTCATGAGTATGCATAAATGAGGAAACATGAGAACAACTAAGACACATGAAACAAAAAAGGATGAACCATGAGGAGCTAAATACCTCTAGCCAGAGTAGGATCGAAGGGAAAGAGATGGGAATAACGGGACATCATATCGACCTTGGCCTCCCAAGTAGCACCCTCAACTCTTTGATTCCTCCATAAGACCTTTACAGATTAAACTTCCTTATTCCTCAATTTCTTAACTTGCCCGTCCAAAAATCTCAACCGGAACTTCTTCACAAGAAAGGCTCTCCTTTATACCAAGACACTCTAATGGTACAGTAGATGTCGGATCACCAACACATTTCTTCAACAAAGAGACATGGAAAATCGAATGTATCGATGCTAAGTCATTAGGAAAATCAAGTTCATCAACAACTTTACCAATACACCTCAAAATCTGATATAAGCCTACATATCAGGGACTAAGCTTTCCTTTCTTTACAAACCTCATTACACCCTTCATAGGTGAAATCTTCAAGTAGACCCAATCATCTACATCAAATTCAAGATCTCTTCTTCTAACATAGGCATATGACTCTTATCAACTTTGAACCATTTTTAACCTTTCTCTAATAATATGAACCTTCTCCATAGCCTCATGCACCAATTAGGTACTTATCAAAGAAACCTCACCTATTTCAAACCACCCTATGGGAGATCTACACCTCTTACCATAAAGAGCCTCAAATGGAGCCATACTAATGCTTGAATGAGAATTATTATTATAAGCAAACTCAATCAAAGGCAAATGATCATCTCAATTACCCTTGCAGTCAATCACACAAACTCTTAACATATCTTCTAAAGTTTGGATAGTATTCTCCGCTTGCCCACCGGTTTGAGGAGGAAAGGTCGCAATAAGCTTAACACAAGTACCAAGACCCTTTTGGAAAGATTTCTAAAACTATAAAGTAAATTGGGTACCACGATCAGAGATAATGGATAGAGGCACTCCATGTAACCTAACCATCTCCCTTAGATACAACTTAGCATAGTCCTTTGGCGAATGAGAAACCTTGATGGAAATAAAATGAGATGACTTCGTCATGCGATCTACAATAACCCAAATCGAGTCATATTTCCACCGGGTGTGGGGTAAATCAATAATGAAGTCTATATTCAAATCTTCCCACTTCTATGTAGGAATACTAATATCTTGGTACAAACCTCCCAGCTTTTGATGCTCAACTTTCACTTGTTACAATTAGGACACTTAGCCACAAATTCCGCAATATCCTTCTTCATCCCATTCCACCAATAAACCTCTTACAAGTCACGGTACATCTTGGTGGCTTTCGGGTGAATGGAATATCGAGAACTATGGGCTTCTGATAAGATTTTCTCTTTGAAGTCATGAACATTGAGAACACGCAATCGACCTTGATATCAAAGAACACCATCTCCCACTTGGGAGAAAGCTTCAACGGACTTTTTAAGAATAATTTCCTTCAATTCAACCAAAATCAGATCAAGACTTTGCTTGGCTTTCACATCTGACACAAAGGACCATCTGAACCACTATGAACAATAACACCACCTTCATTAGAATCAAATAGTCGAACACCCAATTGGGCCAATCTATGAACATCTCGAACCAACTCATTTTTATCTTCCTCCACATGAGCAACATTACCTATTGATAGTCGACTAAGAGCATCTACCACCATATTCGCCTTATCAGGGTGATCGAGAACACTCATATCATATTCTTTTAACAACTCAAGCCACCTTATTTGGCAAAGATTTAGATCTTTTTTCTTGAACACATATTGCAAATTCTTGTGGTCGGTAAAAACATCAACGTGAACACCATAAAAGTAATGCCTCCAAATCTTTAAGGCAAACACAGCTGCCACTAGTTCCAAATCGTGGGTAGGATAGTTCTTTTCATGAATTTTGAGTTACCGTGAAACATATACAATAGCTTTCCCATTTTTCATCAGAACACACCCTAATCCAACTCTTGAAGCATCACAATAAACCATAAACCCATCGAACCCTTCTGGTAAAGTCAACACCCGAGCAGAGGTAAGTCTATCTTTCAATTCTTGGAAACTCTTCTCACACGTTTCCGACCATATAAACTTAACTTTCTTTTGGGTCAATGTTGTCAGTGGAGAGAAAATCAAAGAAAACCCTTCCACAAGCCTTTTATGATAACAAGCCAAATCCTACAAACTCTGAATATCCGAAGGGGATATAGGTCTAGGCCTACTCTTAACCGCATCCATATTCTTAGGAACTACCTCAATACCCTTACCATAAAAGACGTGACAAATAAAAGCCACAGATCTCAACCAAAACCCACATTTACTAAACTTTGCAAATAGTTGTTGGTCCTTGAAGAGTTGCAACAAAATCCTCAAATAATCAGCATGCTTATTCTCACTCCTTGAGTAAATCAAGATGTCATCGATAAATACAATCACAAACATGTCAAGGTATTGTCTAAACACTCTATTCATTAAGTCCATAAATGTGACCGGAGCATTAGTCAAACCAAACGACATTACAAGAAACTCATAATGACCATACCGACCTCGAAAGGTTGTGTTTGGAATGTCATCTTTCTTCACCCTCAATTGATGATAACTCGACCAGAGGGCAATCTTAGAGAAGTAGCTCACTTCTTGGAGTTGATCAAACAAATGATCTATCCTTGGAAGATGATACTTATTCTTAATGGTAACCTTGTTCAATTGCCAGTAGTCAATACATATGCAAAAAAAACTGGAGCAACCCATGGAGAGATACTCGATAGGATGAAACTCTTATCCAACAAATCCTTCAGTTGCCTTTTCAATTCCTTGAATTTTGCAGGAGCCATACGGTAAGGAGGAATTGAGATAGGTTACATGTTGGGGAGAAGGTATATCAAAGTCATTAACAACATGGACTAAATCAAGAGTAAGGGTGTCGGAATCCATATCCCTAACCCAAACAATATGATATGTGCAACCCTTAGAAATCATTTTTCTATCTTTAAGACAAGAAACAAACTGACCCTTAGGCATAAAACTTCCCCCCTTTCATTTTAAGACAGGTTCATTAGGAAATTGAAACTTGACCACTCGGTTTCTCCAATCAACAGAAGCATAATAAGAATGGAGACAATTCATACCAAGAGTAATATCAAAATGTAACATATCAAGTTATATAAGATCAACATGAGTGACTCTATGGGATAAGGAGACGAGACAATTTCTATACTCTCTTAGCCACAATATAGATTCAGCAATAGGGATAGAGACAGAAAAATTACCTATCAACTCAGACGGAAGAACATCAAACCTCATAGCCACATATGGCGTCACAAAAGAAAAGGTAGCAGCGAGATCAAGCAAAACATAAACATAAAAGTGTCAGACTTTCAATCAAGAGGACCCGCATCAACTGCCCTCTTTTTTTTTCATTGATTGAACCAAACTTGAGCAACACCCTTAAGTTGATAAGTGGTCAATTCTTCCTTTTCCACCGATGTCTCTCCCATGATCATCAACACCTTGTATACCTCATCAATGAACTCTTAAGGATCTTCCTCAACCTTGGAACTATGAAACTCTTGGGGATTGATTCTAGTGAAGTCCCTTACTCTAGTTGTCGTTGTACCCACATTTGGGTTCACGGGGACCACAACCTCCCTATTGGCTTGGACCGTCATAGCTTAGGCCAACACTAGAAAAACGGCTCAAAATTGTACATTAGTTACTTGCTCGGCCAAAGGGTTGGTCGGAACTTGTGGAGCTTCTCATTCGACATTCTCATTCAAGGTCCTCCTAACGTATGCTCTTTGAGGGGCCATATCCTGAAAAACATCGAATAAGGTTTAATAGAGAGACATATAGAGTTAAAATCTACCGCACGACTTTAGAGTGATGAAAGAAGTGTATTTTCCTAAACGTCTTATAACTTCCTATTCATAAATGTGGCATGCTTCTCCCTCATGAACAATACTCTACTTGACCTGGCTTATGAGACATCCTAGGACCTTTCTAAATCTGGATCTGATACCAAGTTAGTCACGACCCAAAGTACACCCTATACATGACATAGAGTATAAGACCCCGAAAGGCCCTACACAAGCCACTTAGCATACATAATACAAGATAATAAAAATAAAGAGTTCATAAGAGATAGTCTTATAACCTAAAGAGTGACAAAAATGGAAGACTAACATAAGTCTCAATAGTTATCTAATACATCATAAGGAAAGTGATTGGGACGTAACCCATACATCACATACATGGTTTGAAAACAAAAATGACATAAAACAATAAAAGCATCTCGGTCATCAGAACATCATGCCTCACCAAATCTTCAAGATCAATGAAACCAACTACCAACGAGTATATGAGGTAAGAGCGTCAGACCCTACATTAGTGAAACACTGTAGGAATAAGTATGCGTTAGTACATGGAATTTATTAAGTATGAGGCAATATGCATAAAAAAGACATGATAGCATGAACGGTTTAAAGCATGTATACATGATCATTCTTTGAAGAATTGAAGGCTTAAGGAAGCAAACCATGAAAATCATAAGATATAGTCAATGCATTTGAAATAGGGGAGATAAGAAAAGCTTGAAGAAATCATAATCATTTTGTTAGTTATTAGATTTAACCGACACTAAGACCATGAGAGCTATGTCATGGAATCCGGTATATCGCTCATACTGAAAGAAGAAGAATCTACTTGCCGAGGTAGACTCCGTACATATCATCATTTGCTAAAGTAGATACACTAGCTATGTCATTTAAGACAATCCTATGGGGGCACGTAGTTAGGGACTAGCGGTTGCTACTAGAGACTACCCTATTTGAGCCTCTACCTCAAAGCCCTCACGACGCTAAGTCTAAATCCCAATGGAATAATAAATCAAATATCAAGTTAACATAGGAAATAAAATGATCAATACCAATCCACAACTTTCAAAATCAAAATATAGAATAGCTCTCTTAAAAATAATTGAACTTAGATGAGAAAACCTTTCACAAATGTGAATCCATATGTGAGAAATACCTTTCACAATCATTATCATCATAACATGTGAGAAAATCTTTTACAATAGCATTAATACTTTCCTTTCAAAGCATCATCAATTCATATACAATAAATTCATGAAAACATGTATATCTTCATAAATTCATACTTAATAGGTTCATGAGTTCATCATAGGTCCATAGTTGAAAATCATAATTTAGGCATGGGTCAACATAATTTCAACTAAATATAATTTATTAACATTGAATCATGCATTAGAAGACTCAATCAATAATAATAAATTATAATTGAGTGAAACCCATAAATATTGAATTGAAACCCTAACTTGATCAACTGAAATTGAATTGAGAAACTTGAAAACCTTAGGGACCCATGGAAGAATGGATTCCATGGGTGAGTACCCACATACCTTGATACCTAAAGCACAAGATGGATGGTGAAATGATGCCCTTGAATGAACCCTATCTTTTCTTATTCTTTCTTAGGTTGAGAGAATTTAGGGAGGATAAATTTGGTCAAGTTTAGGGAATTTAGGAGAATGAATTGAAATGGGTAGTTTTAGGTCCTAAAAACTTATATAGGGCTTAGGGTAGAAGATGAAACAATATGGTTTTGATTTTAAATGTTTAGGGAAAAGACCCAAAAGCCATTGAAAATAACTGCCAAACCATTCCTAAAGTTCGTAGGTCCTTCTACGAACCGTCCTGGTCAACTGTAGGAATGATCAGAGACCCTTAATTTGGCCAACTTTTGACGGACACATTATGCGGTTTGTAGGTTCATTTACGGACCGTAGATCCCAACTGTAGAACCTAACTTTGACAATCAAAATTTCACTACGTTTGGGATTCACCTACGAGACCTATCCATGACTCGTACATAGAATGACAGATTGTCCTGGTGAACCATACAAAGGGTACTGGGACTTGTTTTCAAAAAAATATTTTCTTTCTACGGTTAGCATCTACAGCCCATAGAAGCTTCTACGGTCCTAACCTGTAAAACCAAACTTCATTCCAAAAAGCTTTTTTCTTCCTTTTTCAAATTTTGAGGTGTTACATTACAATTGAACACATAATGAAGGCTCCTATGGTATGTAAGCACGTCCATATGAACACCAAATGATAAGACCTTCAAATCTTCAAGGCAAATACTAATGTTGCTAACTCACTACTCAGAAGTTTTCTTGCCCAAATTCCTTCCCCATGACTTTTTCATAACGACAGGAACATGTCGTTATAAGATCATGACTCAGGTAATTATATTCATGAACCTTGAGTTGTATGGAAGCATAAGTTATGACCCATCTATGCTGCATTAACACACAACCAAGGCAAATGCTGCAAGCATCATAATAAACCACAAATCCATATGAATCCTTTGGTAAATCTGTTAGACATACGGTATCACATTTTTTTAAACTCCAGGTTGAGGAATTATTACTCAAAATGTAGTCAATATATCAGTATCCTTAGTTTGATACTCATGAATATAATAAGTCAATTTATACTCTTTAACACCAACTTTGAATCCAACACTCACTCTAATCACATTAAAGGTGTGTGTCAAGTTAATATTCAATAAACAAAACGGAAAAGGCTCAAAACTACCCTTAAATTATTAGAAATATCTTAAATATACCCTTAAACTATATTTCGGCTCAAAAATACCCTTTCCGTCAAATTATTGGTACCCTTCTAGTTAACAGAAGTATACATGCGTGTGTTAAATGCCACATGGACTCCACATTGCACACCAAACATACCCCACCTCCACATAGATGAATTAAATCCCTAATTTCACTCTTATTCCCCCTCATTTCATCCTTTCCTTAAGAATCAATTTCACATCTTCTCCCTCATTTCATCACTTTCTCCATCAAAAGATCTAAGAATTTCATTCACCACATAGATTTCGAAATAATGTCAGAACCCTCTATCAATTCACTTGAAACATATGCAAGAAGATATCATTGTGGTCTTAAGAAGAAATTCCTGGAAAGAAGCAAACTTCAAAATGAATTTGGATTTGGCACATTGCCACTTCACCATTTTTTTTTTAAAAAAATTCTCTTTGATTTATTTGGACTTCTTGATTACCCCACTTCAGTTAATTTGACAATTACACAAGTGCTTATTTATTTATTTATTTATTTATTTCTATTTCACTAAGTTTTTCTTTACTAGACACGAATTCTAAGATCGTTAATAAACTAATGACATCTTCTTACATACGATGTTTCAAGTAAATTGATAGAGGATTCTGATATTGTTTCGAAATATATGTGGTGAATGAAGTTCTTAGGTCTTTTGATGGAAAAAGTGATGAAATGAGGGAGAAGATGTGAAATTGATTCTTAAGGAAAGGATGAAATTGTCACGCCCCGAGCCTACACCCTGGGCGGGACTTGCACTCAAGAACCATTACTGGCCCCAAGCAAACCCTTGTCCTGGCTTAACTCTTAGCGGAAGACTTATTCAACATAACTGTACTTTAAAAGTAAACTGAAAGCTCAATGATAACTGAGAATGTATTATAAATAAACATTCACTGGACAAAGTGGCAACTCAAGTCTCAAACATAACTGAAATGGAAAGACTCAAGAACTAACATCAACTAACTGTGTATGAAGCCTCTAATAACTGAGATCCATCGGGACAAGACCCACGACATCCAAATGAACTAAAATGATAAAGTAATGAAAAAGGGGATCCTCCGGAAGCAAGGAGGCTCACCAAAAACTCTGAAGCTCGGCTGGATCAACGATGCACTGGGTGCTGATCCTAGTTACCTGAATCTGCATTATAAAAAGATGTAAGCCAACTGGCATCAATACATTGAATGTACGAGCATACGAGGGGAATTCTAAAACAAGACATAAGCTTGAAAAGGGAACTGAAAGAACAAACCTAGTCTCAACTCAATTGAACTGAACTCATTTCAATATAAAGCAGTATAAATAAGTGCATTATAAAGAAAAGCTTTAAAACATGGATATCAACTCTATGTATTTAAAAATAGAATAGTAACTCTGTATGTATGCAAAGATACAATAAAAACTCTGGGTGTATATAAAAATACAAGTAACTCTGTGTATATAATAATACAAAATACTTTTGTGGGAGTTTCTCTAACCGACAACCATCACTTAAAAGCTATTGTGATGATACAACGTTTTGACTCATGCTGCCAGGGACGTCCTATACCTTGCCGAGGGTATAGAACCTGACTACTAAGTGGATCCACTAGTCTATGCTAAAAAGCACTAAGGAATCATCTAAAAAGTATGACCCTTTTCTACCCATGGTGGCTACATGGTTTATGGGGGCTGAGAGTTGTCTGAACTCTCTCATATATCGGTGCTCAATACTACTCCCAAAATATACTAGCTCATATGTTTAAAAACATAACTCCGTGGTTTGAGATAATTACTCAAAAACTAGCCCGAAGGCTCTCTTGGAAATCAGTGCTTCATCTCTTGCTTAATTGTGAAAGCATTTACTCTTTACTGAAAACTAGCTCAAAGGCTCTTTTAGAAATCTCAATTTTCTTTCTTGTTTAAATGTGAAAACATTTTACTCTTTGTGAATACATAGTCCCGATATACTCTTTTGGAAGAAATGAACTTCAATTTTTACTATTTACTCAACTCAAAGCTCAGGTCTTAAAACAAAGTTAAAACATTTGTAAAAGACTTTTACAAGACTCTATGAACTTCTCTTGACTTGACTCTTAACTTTCCTTGAATTGAATTATGGATTCAAGGATTGTGATTTGTGATAGGAAAGATCTCATGATGTTTAGGAGTGTTTTTAGATAATTAAACATGAGAAACGATCAAGAAATCAATGTCTGGAAGCAAGTCCGCGACGCGGAGATACATTTAAATATTTGATCGTGAAATAAATTTTGTGGCAGAATGGTCCGTGACCACTCCGTGACGCAAAGAAAGATTCTATGAAATGGTGGGGCAAGTCCGCGACGCGGACTGGAACGCCAGATTTTCTTGACTTTTTCCTTCTTTATTTTCTAACCCCAATTCTCCTAAACTCGGTTGTTTTTCTCAAATTCTCTTTAGATTCAGATACTCATCACATGTACACAAGAATCTAACTCAAAACAACTCTAAAAATCGACCTTAACTCTCAAGAACTCCTCAATCTCATCTCAAATTCAAGAATGAAAGCAATTCAAGAATACAACTCAAGAACATCAAAGTCTCAATCTTTTAGGAAGAAAATCATACTGAAATAAACATGTTTGGCGCGTGGGTGAACGAACCTAACGCTATGTGAACTCACATACCTCGTAGGATTGAACCCTTGGCGAAATTCGCGATCAATTCCTCAAGAAATCGACAAATCCTTTCTTCTTCTCCTCTTTTCTCCTCTTCTTTTCTCTTCTCTCAAAACTCTAACTTAATTTTATGAAGCTTAAACTGAACCAATTCAGTTTAGACCCCAAATTAATTACAAAAAATGAATTTAATTAGTTGAGTAGTGAAAAGACCATAATACCCTTCTAAAATCCGGTTTTGACTTTCCTTATCTAGAAAGCCCAACTTCAAATGGGCATATCTCCCTCATATGAACTCGAAATTGAGCAAACTCGGTGGCGTTGGAAAGATAATTCAAAGATCTTTCCTACGGTCTTGTAGCATACCTAACTCATCCTGATCTAGGAGTTATGGTCATTTGAAGTTGACCCAAAACTCATACTTAGCTTAACTTTGTCAAACTTTTCAAATTTAATTATTTCCAAAAACGGTTTCTTTCAAATTCTAAGTCTTTCTAGTGGCCAGGGTGTTACAAAAATGAGGGAGAAAAAGAGTGAAATTAGGGATTTAATTCGTCTATGTGGAGGTGGGGTTTGTGTGGCGTGCAATGTGGAGTCCATGTGGCGTCCTGGCATTTAACACACGCATGGATACTTCTATTAACTAGAAGGGTAGGTGCGGCCCAATAATTTGACGGAAAGGGTATTTTTGAGCCGAAATATAGTTTAAGGGTATATTTAAGCTATTTTAGATAGTTTAATGGTAGTTTTGAGCCTTTTCCGTAAACAAAAATGAACAAATATAGTATCTAATCTAATTTCTCATAGCTAAAAATAATGCAATATTTGTGGTTTATATATAATTAACTTAATATGATAATTTTTTAAAAATAATTATCAATGCAGATAATTTAAACTCGAAGAAGACATGAAATCTTATAGAGGCTGAATGCGAAGAAGATAATTAGTTCTAACTGCTTATGAATAGAGACAACCATCATTTTAATACATGAAACAAATATAGTTTTCATCATCGAGACATTACCACAGTTTTCACAAAACTAGATTTTCTAAACAATAATAGTACACTCACTCTAATTTAATAATAAATGAATTGTTGGGTGTGATATAATTAATTTTTAAAGGGCAAAGGTGCAAATATACACCTTAGCTTTGTGATTTAGAGCATATATATGCTTTGTGGAAAAATTGATGTATATATATCTTTGTTGTCTAACAAATGGTGCATATATACTTTTGTGATCTAACAAATAGCGACCTCTTCGTTAACAAATTAAATTATAAAAATTCTTTGCTTTGATTTTTAAACTTCAAAAATATTACGTGGCTTAAAAAAATTAGCTCATTCATTTTTTTATGCACCTAGATCCGACCCAATTATAAAAAACAGTTCTTGTTCTATTCAAATTCGATCCAAACCCATTTTATCATTAAGAATTATTTTTTTTCTATTTGGATCAGGTCTAGAGGTGTGAAAAGGAGGTGAGATAATTTTTGAAAGTCACGTGACATTTTTTAAATTGAAAAGTCAGTATTATAATTTTCTTTCAGTTAAGTAAATATTGATATGTTAACGAAAAAGATAAATATACATCATTTGTTAGGCGCCAAAAATATCTTTTCTAAATCGCAAAGTTGAGAATATATTTACCCCTTGCCCATTTAAAAAAAGAAGATATTAATCAAATGGTATTTTGCTAATATTACTATTTTAGTTGTCCTCAAACTCTTCTTAAAAATAGAAATAATTATTATATCAAATTAAAAGTAATTAAAAATCACATTAAAAAGAAGGGACAATTCTGAAAAAGTAATACTAATAAAATTATTTTTAAACTTTATGTTGAAATTGAAAGAATACCAGTGACTTATTTATATTGGACTATTAAAAAGAATACTACTTTCTCTATCCATTTTTAATTGTCATGTCTTTCTTTTTAGAGTCAAACGATAAGAACTTTAACTAACACTTTACAATGTATGTTTACATCATATTAATAAGCTATGAGTCAACATCCACCATTTTCATCCACAAACTTTTTCGGCTAATGTTAACCACACTCGGATTGTTTAGTAGTTGATTAGACGAAATATTATAGTTTTTTGTTAATTATATTTATATATAAAATTAATACGGTGATTAGTTTTCAATTTGAAAACCTTTATAACTGATTGTAGATTATGAGGATATTTATGTATAACTTTTTATATAAACCTTGCATAACTAATCGCTACATAATTCAAAACTAATTTATATTCTTTCCGTCTCTTTTTACTTGTCAAATTATTATTTGACACACTTAACAAGAAAATAATTATTGGTATAATGAGTTTATAATTTACCTCTATTATAGGGTCTCAATTCTCAAACATATTTACTCACTATAATTTTTAAAGCCATTTACTCAATGTTCATAAATAAAGGGTATAATAGAAAAAATAAAATTGTCCATCCTTGTTTGTCGAAAATGACAAATAAAAGGAGAAATCAAATTAGGAAATATTTGACAAGTAAATAGAGACAAAAAAAAAGTATATTTTTAATTCATGTATAACTCTAGTCAACTATCAAATTACTCTCATGTTTTACATAAAACAAAAACAGATTTCACGATCAGTGTCGGAGCCAGAAATTTCGTCAAGGGTGTTAAAACTTTAAAAGAGTGATTTTTTCTTAACGAAGTGGGTGCACAATTTATTTATTTTTACTGATAAATGAGTGCATCCAAATTTTAAATTAAATTACATATCATCTAATTAAATCATATGAAAACTTCAATTATAAAACAATAATTAACAGAGAAAAGTCAAGAAAAATAATTTTAGCTCCTAGTTGAATACACTCCCTCTAGTTTATATTAAGTGCATTGTTGGGACTCTTTTCATAATTTAAAATAAGTGAAAAAGATTTATAGTTTCAGAGAATTGTTGAATTTTTTTAATGAGATTCTTAAGTATTTTATGTTTTCTAAAAGAATAATTATAAAATAATCAAAAGAATATAGTGAAAAGTGACTTTTAAGTTTATCTTTAAATAAAATTTTATAGGATGATATTAATCTAACAATTTACTTAATATAGATCGAAAATATAAATAAACAATAAAATCTTAATTCGTTAATAATAGAAAAGAGATGGACAACTATTTCTGTTTCTTTCCTTTCTTTGATTTTTTTTTTGTTACTCCCTCACTTTTATTTGTCATATTGCGCTTTTCGAAAGTCAATTTGACTTATTTTCAAAGTTAAATTAGATTACATTAATTTGATTTTTTAAACAAAAAAATAGATATTCAAAAACTATACGAAAAGTACTATACATTGCAATTTTTTACATATCAATATGATGAAAAAATATATCTTAAAATGTTGGTCAAAATTTTTATAGTTTGACTCTAAAAATAAAAAATATGACAATTAATAGTGGACAGGGGGAGTACAATGTAGCAGGCAGGAATTGAATTATAGGCTCTTAAATGAGAGCGCTCACCGCTGGACCACATACCTTTATTCTGTTTAAGAGTATTTATTTATTTATGTATCCACATAATAAAATATATTTTATCAATATACACGATCTAATGGTGTTCGACTGACCACCCTTCACAGGAATTCACGATTTAAATTTTATGATTTTGGAATATAATTTTTTTATTTATTAAATTATATTATGTATAAAGTAATTTCTAGTAATAATTTTTGTAAATAAAAATAGAGTTTAACCCTAATAAAACAATTGAATTTTGTATAATCGTAACTATAATAGAGGTTTACTGTCCCTGACTTAGGCCTTATTCGTTTGCACTTAATGGAGGTTTGAATCTGAATGGTTCAGACAGTACACCATTAAGTGTGTTTGTTTTTTCTTATTTAAAAATATCTTAATGAGTCTGAAAGGGTCTAAATGATTCAGATCTGTGGCAGAGTCTTATTATCATTCAGACCCTTTTAAAGATACTTTTATTTTTGAAAAAAAATTGTGCTCCATATTTCTTTCCTCAAAAAAATTCAAGCCTCTCTTTGTCCAACTTTATTTGTTATCTAAATTATTTTTCTTAAACTTTTAATTTTTGTTCTTGGTTCTTGTTTATCAAGAATTGATAAAATTTATTGTAAATCTTTTACTTGATTAAAGTGCAAAGCAACTTTATAAATATATGTTGTTGAAATCGGATAATGAGAACTTTATAAATTTGTTTTAAATCATTTGAATGCATCATGTTCATTATTTATTAAGAGTATATATGCAGACACATTATAGAACATAGAGAGGTTTCACTTATTTATTTAAGATTAGCTTGTGTTGAATTTATTTATTTTTTTAAAAAACGACTACACTTTTTTCCAGCAATTATTTTATTATTATAATTTATATATGTAGTTTCATTTTATTTTTATCAAACTTAAATTACTTTTTTATAATTCAAATATCTTAACGTTTATCAAAGAGTAACGTTTTTTCTAATATTTTATTAATGTAATATTTAACTACTATTTTTTCAATTATAATATTTATTGTGTGTATATATATATATATATATTGGGCCTAACTCAACCTCAAAAGCTATCTTTATGAGGGGAGGATTGTCCAAGCCCATTTAAGGAGACCAAATTTTCATCCCTTTTCCGATGGGGGAATTCTTAACACTCCCCCGCAAGCCCAAACCTCATTAATTGGAGCGTGAACACTATAATATGGGGGCCCAACATCATTGAACAAAGAATTGGGATGAGCCTGACTCTAATATCATGTTGAAGTGTGTGTGACCATGTCATCTAAAAGCTTCTGTGACAATATCGTCTAAAAGCTGAAGCTTTTAGATG
>JAJOOR010009493.1:0-38310 GCA_036250505.1 Solanum acaule
ATATTATATAGGGAGTTTATGATGGGACACATAGAATGTCCCATCATAAACTCTCTCTTATATAATAGTAGAATATATATTTACTTTATTGTTGTATTAGTTATATGTATTTTAGAAGCAATCTCTCTATCTTACAACATAGTGCCTAAGGGTAAGTCTGCATACACATTATCTCTCATGCTCCACTTGTTGAATTACACTAAATATATTATTGTTGTATATATTTTCTAATTAATTTTTCGGTCATTTGATCCAATAGCCGATTTGGGGGCCGACCCAACCCCACTCAAGCCTTATAGGCCAACATGCTTACTCAGGCACCTCCTTCTATAATGAGCTTCAAAATATTAGTTCAATCCTATTTAATCACAGAGTTATTGACTAGGTTAGCTCAACAGATCAAGTTCATATTGATGGTTCTAGCTACTTGAAAAAAAAACAATATTTTCCCTTATTTCTCTTGTTTACAACTAAAACAAGTTTTGGAGGGAAAAGAAAAAGTGGTAATCTTGGAGGGGTAGGGTGATGTTCAAACTCACTCTAGTCTGGTCATGTTATAGGCAATTTTGTTCCCACAATTTTTCAGAATTGAAACTTTGAAAGGACAAAGACGCCTTGAGGGGACAATGACTTCATAGTTTTTCTATATAACTTTTAAGGGAATTAAAGTAATGAAAAGATGTAATCCATATTCCATAATTCCAATCCAAAGACTTGGCTTAAAAAAAAACTGGAAAAACACATAATAATAATAATAATAATAATAATAATAATAATAATAATAATAATAATAATGTAGCGACAAAGAGTTAAAGAATTAAGGCTCAATATATAAATGTCCTTTCAGCTGACATTTATGTTCTTCAATATTGAGAGTTCACAATATAATATTTAAATTTGTGTAAAGTTAAGCATATTAATATACTCGATCTATGTGACATAATACATGTAGAGAGTCATGCATGACTCCATGTAGAATACATGTGTCTACTTATTCAACTTTATACAAGTTTAAGTACTTATTTGTGCACATTCAAAGTTAAAAGACATATTTATATATTATGTCTTAAATTAACAATGATAAGTTATCAATGTAGGTTATAATGGGATGATTGAAATCTCTCTCCCTTAATCAGAGATCTTTAATTCGAATCTCTTAAAATGAAAATATCTTGTTAAAAACGTCATCCTCAGAGATGGATTTTATAATGAGTTTAATTATGCCCCAATATAAATATGGATTTTATAATGATTTTAATTATGCCCCAATATAAATATCTAACGCAAAATAAAAATACTATAAATAAATAATTTTTAAAAAAAAAAACAGAATAAGAATGAGTTATTTGTTTGTTATAAATAAAATTAAAAAGGAGCTCGACTCAACTATAAGAAGTGATTTCTTTTCAAGTACAAATCATACTTCCATAAAAGGACTTTTTTTCTTTATCTCTTCGAAAGTGTAGTAATTAGGTCTTCGACTCTTTTAGTTTGGAGTAGACATTTGTCGGTCCCTTTTCCCACTTCCTATCTTTTCTCTTTTTAATCCATTAGTCTTGTCCATATTATTAAAAATATTTATTAGTTTATATTAAAATATGATTAATTAAAAAATTTACATTTTACTATTAAAATTAATTTATTTAAAAGTATAAATATCATAAGCTTTCAAAAAGAATCTCTATTATTAATCTTGATATTGATGGATAAAATACATAAATAAAGTGTATTAAAGAAAGTTAAAAAAGTAAAATAGTTTTTATTTACGATTTAAGAACGTGTAAAGAAGAAAGTAGATATGTAACATAAAAAGGAAGGAGTATTACTCATTCCCTATTAATTTATGTCATAATATTTGATTGAGTATAAAATTTATGAAAATAAACTTCAGAATATGTCATATAAATATGAGTAACTATTAACACTTTATATTAAGTATAAATGAGAAGTTCAAAATTACTCAATTTTTCCTAATATATGTATCTAAATATCGAATTTAGAGAGTCAAATTTTAAAATTTGATTAATTACGAATTTGAACATAAAATCTCTAAATTTATTAGTAAAATTTACATACTTAAAAATTATATAAAATATATTCTTAGACATAATAATTAATAATTTAAAAACATATAAGAAATTATTATTCAAAGAAAACTTGTTGGCCTATCAACATTCTTACACCAACATATAAATTTGTACGAAAGAAGTAAATTATTGTTACTTTTTAAAAGAAAAGAAGGATGTATGATATTTTTTTCTATATGACAAACGAAAACGAAATATACATGTGATTTGGTGACAGAGAAATTAGGCTCTCAAGAATAGAAGGATGTGAGATATTTTTTCTTTATGACAAACGAAAACGAAATATACATGTGATTTGGTGACAGAGAAATTAGGGTCTCAAGAAAAAAAGGATGTATGATATTTTTTCTTTATAACAAACGAAAACGAAATATACATGTGATTTGGTGACAGAAAAATTAGGCTCTCAAGTACATATTAGCTAGATGAATATAAAATTTAAAATTTAAACTTAAAATTGATACGTACGTTAACTCTTTTTTTTGGTAAGTAAAAAATATTATATTAATAGTTAATATGTATCATTGTATAATAGTGATAAACTTGTTTGTTCGCTATTACAGTTCGGAAGAGGAATGATACTAATACTATTATAATATATGATGTATTACTCGCCGTTTCGGTCTAAGAGTTTCGATTTATCTGATTCTACTTCATGCAAAACAAATAAAGGTGTACTTTTATAACGATACGATCCGTTGTTACTAATTAAAGGACATCTCGTGTGGAATTCCAAGGTTTTAAAATGCGGTACAAGAATTTAAAATTTTGAACACACGACAATTTTAGTCCAATTTGATTTTGGGTCGGGCTGACGTCAGTCTGCCATAGCGGGAGGCTTCCCTGTATGGAGGCATCCCTATAATGTTCTGCAGGCGCTATAGCGGGTTAAGAAAAATTCTACAACCTAATTAATGCGTCGTCTTTTATTTTTCTTCCACTTTAGAAAGGAGAAAATAGACGAAGGATGCTCCAAAAACCTCCAAAGGGACCCGGGGCAAGAGAGCAATGAGAGGGAAAGATTATCGCACAAGGATGGTGAAACGCAAGGAAATCCGATTCTTTCTCATCATGGTTTGCTCTCATAGAGTCAAAAGTTCATGGGCAAGGTTCGTCAGCTAATGTTTGACGCCCAAGTATGTTGGATTTTCTTATAGTTAGACCCGTATTAATGTATTATATCTTGTAGATGTTCGAAAATTGCATGCAAAGGCCTTCGGACACGGAGTTTGGATGGTTATGGGTTGTTGTCTATTGTTTTTATGACGGGAGATGAGATAATGACTAGGGGTGATTCTCTAGTTTGTGATGAATAACCTTGAGTTTTCTTGTTAATATGATTTGGTGGTAATTGTAAGGTTAAGTGTTACGAAATAGCTGGGTTATAGCCATTTGTGGGACTAGTGGTAACCAAGAGGAACTCATGTATACTCATGATGGGGTTCAGTGTTGGGTCATTTATATATTGATATGGTTTATGTTGTTCAATATATGTATGCATGTATGTTTACTACTTTTAGTATCACTTGGGTAATGCATGTTGGGGAAGACATAAGGAAGCATATGAAATGACATTATGTTAACAATCTCATGTAATGAACCTGTTTATGTGACTTGTGATTTCAAGTGTTATTATTCATTATGTTTGTGATTGTGCATGATTGTTTATAATTGCTAGTTGGCTTGGGTACCACGTTTGGCATAAGATATCCATATGGTTGGTTCGGATACAACGCCTATTATGGTTGATTTGAGTTCCACGCTTGGTACGGATACATCAATATATGATTGACTCGGATACCATGCCAGTATACTAACAATGGTTGGTTCTGGTACCATGTTGATACACTAACCGTTTAGATGTGGGTTCCATGAGAGAGCCAGATTTACAAGTTGGTTCCATGTGTGAATCAAGTTTACTTCTTCATAATGTGATTGTTGCTTGTTGGATACTTGACTAGTCCAGGTTACTTAAAAGGTAAGTTCATCTCAGGCGTGACTTGTATATGATCATGTAGGACATGTTTTATGTTACTGTAAAGTCAGGAAAAGGACTGAGAGTCCAGACTATGAGATACTTGTGATTATGGAGATATGTTATTTGTTTATTGAAATGGTGATTATTAAGTTATACAGATGATCGAGAAGGTGTTGGGACTAGTTATGGTGGTCAAGTGTTTTTAGAACTTATATGATAATGGGGATGTGAGTCAAGATGATTGAGTTGGTCTAAGGCACTAGTTTCATGTTGATGAGTGGTAGATTTTTACTCATTTGAGGCTCTTTTCTTATTAATTTTGACTAGCTTTAGGTAAGAATTAGCGCTTTTAATGTGATTTTCTCCATATTTGCAGGAAAATGAAATGGAGAGTTGATTTAGAAGACATTTGAAGAAACCAAATGAACTTGAGGCAAAAAGAGGTCAAAAGCTGAAAAATGCAAATTCTGGCAAAAAGTGTTCTCCGCAAACGCGGTCAGACGACACGCGAACACGAAGTCCTGGTCATCAGAGCACTGCGAACACGGTGAGTTACAACCGCAAATGCAACCTTAAAGTTAACGGAGGACCGTGAACACGCCCCATAGGACCACGAACACGCCAGTCCAATCAACGGATGTCCACAAACGCGTACAACTCTTCACTAATGCGGAGAGTAACTTTTCAGGCGCATCGACAAAATTAGAATTTCACCAAATTGACTCCAAAAATTCTTTTTACATTTATCAACAGTCATTATTAAGGAGGATTTATTCCATTCCTAATTCTTAGAATAGAGTAGAGAGAAAACTTGTAGAGTTCATCTTTGGGTTGAGACTTTGAAAGACAAGTTGCCTCATAATTCATCTTTTGTATTGAAGATTGTGTTTCTAATAGTAGTATTTTGTATCCTATCTTCTTTCTCTTGCTTTATATTGCATGAATTGTGGGTGTAATGTAAGATTTAAATACTTTAATACACATCAGGATCTTGAACACGATAATCTTACATAGAGATCGTTAGGGGCACAAACCTGATGTGAAAGACATCATCACTGAGAAAAGCGGAAGCGTTAGTCGTAAATTAAACTGGTTTCCACCTCCTTGCCCTAGCCTTACGTTACCACAACAGTCAACGATGGAAATAATGTAGAGAATATGTGGTAATCCTAATGGGTGGAGGGAGGACCAATTTATAGAGGTTATGACTTAATCTGATATGTCCATCAAGTGAGCAATGTATGGACGAGATCTAATATTCTTCATTAAATATTATTTACGGTATTACTTGGGCCATAAGTAAGAATTATTCTTACATGTAATTGCTAATTGAGATTGAAGTTTTGTGCTAGATATAGACAATTCCTTTGGGTCTATGATTTCTCATTCTATTGCTTTTGTAATTGATTTCATGCTTCTATTCATGAAATGGACCCTTTGGTTTTTTTTAAAAAACTATTCATGAAATGGATTTAGTCTAATTCTCATGTTTTCATTTATGATTTGAGAATGCATGCTCAAATCTAGCTTCTAGTCTTTACGGATTTCTCGAAAAAAAAATCATAAAGTGAAAAAACTAGATTGATAATCACATATTCTTATACACTATACCAAACGATCCTTACTAACCAGAGTTGGCTATTGGGGTAGTGTTGATGAAAGGAGTAATGGTCCATTAATTAATTAGGGAGTCAATAAGATGGGCACAAACACAGCACATCAATTGTGGTCAGTCCTTTCATCTATTTTTCTTCTGTGTGATGTGAAGGCAACGAGTCATCATTCTATCTGTTGTTGACTTTCTTTCTTTGCCTCCATTCCACCCCTATTTCTTCCATCATTAAAAGATCCAATTTTTTATAAAAATAAAGAAGGGTTAAAATAATTTTTTTATCTATATATATATATATATAATAGATGTTTAATTCCTTTCTATTTATTTGTACATTTACTTTTTCATAGTTTGAATTCATTTAATGAAAATCTTAATTCTGTTACTGTATTAGCTCCTCCCATGCATCCAATGTCATTCAATAGTCCAAAAATATCAACGAGACATTAAACTAGGACATCAGAGTGTGACTGACTAGTCTATTTGTTAGCGTGGGGCACTCAATAAACCAAAATTTGAAGGAGAAAGCACATGGCATGCAACATTTAGAAAAATTCAATCAAATTGAGAAAAAGATGGTCCATTATGAATTGGAAAGATAAAGTTCTCACTTGTAAGTATGGAACCATAAAAAAGACAAAAATGAAAAAGTTAGCATTCAGTTGAATTTGATCATCAACAAACTCTTTATGATTGGGTAATGTCAACGCTTATGGCAAGGCCTACGAAGGGGTGGATGGTTCAGTCAGAGTCATGATCGAACATGACACTTTTTTGGTGGACTTTATTAAGAAATAAAATTGTGTCTATGCTATCAACTATAACTTTTGACATGACGTATAACAAGAGCTTGATCCTAACAAGTAGTATCAGATCCTAACTGAATCATAAGAAAGACAAAAAAGAAAAAGGTAGCATTCAGTTGAATTAATTTGATCATCAACTTATAACTTCTTTACCTAAAAAATGGAGAGGTGTAGTGTAGAATGAAATGAGGACCATATATGAGAGCCTTGATTTTGACACATTTAAAATTGCATCACGTGGTCCAGTTCCAAGACTTAAAGGATGGACGTATCTTTTGTCTTGTTGCTTTACTAACTTATTTATATTCCATGCTTCATATATTTTTACAACAAGTTACAACACCATCATCCTTATTTACATGAGTTTAAATTTTAGGCACATTGTTATTAGAGAGGTCCTACATTGTTATTTACAAGCTTCGTCTTCTATTATTAATATACTTTTTTTGTCCACTTTTAATTGTCATGTTGCTTTTTTTGAAAGTTAATTTGACTAATTTTCAAAGTTAAATTATACTACATAAAGTTGATATTTTAAACAAAAAATTTAGATATTCAAAAACTATACGAAAAGTATTATAAATTCCAATTTTTTGAATATCAATATGATGAAAAAATATATCATAAAATATTAGTCAAAGTTATTATCATTTGACTTTAAAATAGAAAACTATGACAGTTAAAAGTGGGCGAAGATAGTAATAATTAGTAATCCCTTATCCGGAGCTCATATTCAACTTGGCACGAATTATGAGTCTAACTGTGTGAATTATTATAGAAAAAATTTATAATCATTTGGGGCTATGTGGGGATTGCCTTCAGAGCTATGTGAAGGATTGCCTTCAGAGCTATGTGAAGGATTGCCTTCGAGGCTATATGATTGACATTGAGGATACATATGGTTGCCTTCCGGGCAAGTTTATGTTTATTAATATGATATGAATAAAACATTTCATCTTGGTAAAAATTAAATAAATCAATTATTAGTTAAAATTAAAGATTAAAAAATTATTTTTTCAAATAATAATATTTTTTTAATAAAATAAAATGTAAAATATTTTGCTTACCCCACTGCATCTCTTCTTCTCACCATAACCCCTCCCCCTCCCCCGCCACTTCAAATACTAATGTAGATATTATTTTATTTTTTTTATAAAAAAAATCTACCCGCTCCACCTAATCCTCCGCTTTCAATTTTTTTATACATATAAAAATATGTTTTACTTGCCGCCGCAAGACTTTTTTTTAAAATAAATTTTTTATTTATGTTATATTCGATACACCAAAAATATTCCTAAAAATATATGTACATATCAAACACAAAACGAGAAAAATATAAAAATAAATAAATAAATAAATAAATTAGGAGCGGAGGGTTAAATAGGATGGGGTAGAATTTTTAAAAATATATTATAAAAGAAATTAAAAAATAAAATAAAAGGACGGGGGATTGTCAAGGGGGGGGGGGGGGGAAGGGGTACGGGAGGAGGTGGTGGAGTGGAGTAAGAAAAATAATTTAAATTTTATTTTTTAAAAAGATATTTTTTTTGGGGATAGTAATACTTTAATCTATAAATTTTAATTAATATTAATAGTTATTATTTAATTTTTGCCAAGGTGAAATATTTTATCCATGTGAAATGCCATGTATCAAGATATTTTCAAATAAAAGAGAGAGTGCATTATACACACCATTGAAGTGTGTTCCTCAAACTAATAAGTGATACTTCAGGTATGAAACTCACACTTTCAAAAATTTAGGTATGAAACTAAAAAAAATATAGTTTATATGTGTTTTTGACACTTATCTCCAAATCTTAACAAAATAATAGTTTGTTGAGTTTTCTATTTTATCCCTGTAAATAATTGAAAAAAGACTTTTTATGATTTTGCAATGAACTGCGGATCTTAGAGTGCAAATCATTAAAAGTGATAGGATAAGGTGTAAGTCACAAAAGAGTGTATACATTAGGGGTGCAAAAAGCAATTACTCAAATAAATAAGATTTTTTAATCTTCTAGTCTTAAATTAAAGTTATGTCAAATTTACCAAAATGTCCTTTAATCTTGTGGTTTTAAATATGTCATGTGAAAAGTTGAAATTAAAGTGTTGCCAAAAAAAGGAAATAAATCATTCTTTTTTAACTAGACTAAAAATCAAAAGTAGGTCGTTCTTTTTTAAACAAAAGAAATGGTATGTTTTCAGTATAGTTTTCTTTGTCATATGAATTATCACCGACATGGTTTGAAATTATAAGATTCTGCATGATGTCTTGTTTCTTTGGACCCAACAGACATAGATAAGTGTGGATGTGCTTTACATTTCGTATGTTACTATTTCATGAGTTATGTTGTTTCAGTTTTTCAACCGCCTTACATACTCGGTACATCATTTCGAACGGACATCCCCATTGCCTGATCGACCGTGTTGTTAGTTGATTATTTTAGAAAGTGGTATGGACAACTTGTATATGTATTTACTGTTAGCATGAGTTATGAAAATTAGTTAGCCTTTTTTACCGAGTAGATTTATTCTTAATTATTGTAAATCAATTAGAATATCTTGTGTGATTGTATAACATATTATTTAGGATTGTAGTAGCATATTTTTTTCGGATTGTAAATATCTTTCCATATCTTTTGTAATTCTATATAATGTATAGTTGATGCATAATGAAAGTATCTTTTTCCACTCATTTTGAGTTTTATATCACGAGTTGTTCAAATCACCTTAACTGCCTAGATGTCAATTGGGGCAGTGTGCATGCTCAATTCTGACTCAAATTTCGTGTCTATGTATATATATATATATAAGAAAGTTATGATATAAATGTCAAAATAATTTGTTTGAATTTAATTACTCAAATGAATTATGATAGAATTTCGAACTCAAAGTCTTAAAATTTTGGATGAGGCAAAGCTATAGGGTCACATCACTAGAGAAGAAATACAATTTAATATATTATCTACTCTTTTAGGACCACTTTAAGGACCATGACCCTACACTTAATTTGAGCTTAATCTGTCAACAAAGACTTGGACTTCCTGGCATTGGATTCCAAATGTTGTCCACTTACTTTGGAAAAATTGGAAAATGACAACTTACCTTCAAATCATGGCTTCATTATTTTTAGACATATCTAAGAGTACAATTTATCTCATATGCCTTTCTCTTCATTTTTGACTTCACTAATGATAAATTGTCCACTAGCTCTAAGAGAGACTCAATATATATGAAGTTAGTTATATGTTAGCATAGATTCTGCATGATTTTTTGTTGCATTCATTTGTTAGGATATTGGCTTTTCCTTCTTAATTAGAAGGTCCCATAAACCTAGATCCCCTAATAATGTCACTACACTTAATTACCTAGTAATATTACAATCAATGCTAACATTAATTAGTAGCATTGGGAAATAAGATACCCTCTCAGTTCATATTTTTACTTGTTTATTTAAGATTTTATAGGCCTCATAAGAAACAATGCTTGATATGAAGATTTCACTATCATACTCATAGTAATTGAGGTTCAATATTAAGTTTTGAAAAATGATCTATGAAATAAGTAATCAATACTAAAGGTAAAATATAAATAAGAATTACGTTTTATGTCCTATAGTTGGTGTGTCACTAATTACTTTCTCAATTATTTTTAAATAGACATTTTATTAAAAATAATTGTTTCATATTATTTAATCAGTTATTAATTTAGGATAAAATTAATTAGTTTTTTCTCATTTTACCCCCTATAATTTATATGACCTTTGGAAGTTTAAACAAATTTTGAAATTCAAAAAAATTATTTTTTCAAGATGTTGAGTAATTAATATACTCCCTCTATCCCTAATTACTTGTCCATTTTGACAAATGAAGAAAGAACAATTTTTTTTCCTATTATACCCTCAATTAATTACTTTGAAAAATGTTGAACTTTTTGAAAAACTTAAGTTTTTAATCCATCTACTTCATAATTAATAGGGGTAAAATGGTAAGCTCACTATGTCAATCATTGTTTTCTTAATAGGTGTGTCAATTCAAAAGTGGACAAGCAATTAGGGACAGAGGGAGTATGAAAAAAGGAAAAATAGTAAAGTTGATCAATCTATTAATGATTTCTTAATCATCTTGTAAGTAAAAAGTGTCCATCTAATATGGAACGGAGGAAGTATAGAATTTAACATATGTCTAATGATGTACTTTTTTGGTTCATTTTTATTTGTCTAGCACTTCTACAATATTATCATTTAAATATAATAAATTTAATGCTTCATATATATATATATATATTTTAATGACCCGATTGGTCATTTTTTGTTTTTTCGTGGAAATTACCGTTTTGCCCTCCCGATGTCAACCCTGAGTCATTTTTGATTGAGTTTGAAAAGTTGTCTTTAAACTTTGAGTTAAAAGTGGAGATTTTTGGTAAGTTTTGAGTTTGAATGACTAAGCTGTTAAGAAAGTGATTTTCGATGTCTTTTGATGTTTCGAGTGTCTGAATGGAATTTCATCGTTTCCATCAGTCCCAAAATGTGAAATCTAATCTATGAGAGTTGATAGTTTCTGATCCTGAGTCTTTTTGGAGGATTTGAGGTCCTAAGTTGTGAAATTGTGAAAATTAAGCCTTTGGGTTGACTTTGGTCAACATTCGGGGTTCGAGTGCTCGAATCGGAATACCGAGGGCTTTGTTGGATTCGAGGGGTGATTTTAGACCTAGTTGAGGCGTTGGTTGAATTTTTAGAGGTCCCGAGTGTGTTATAGTCTTTTTAGGTGTGAGTTAATTTCTTGTGATTTTTACGAATTTCGGGTCAAGGAGACCTCAGATTCTTGTTTTGACGGTTTCATTGAGTCTGAAACGTCGAGTATAATTGATTTGCATATGTGGTTTGTGTGAACGGGGTTCTAAACGAATTTTGAGGGTCCTTTCGATCTTTTGAGAGTTGGTTGTATTTTGCTGATGTGTGTAGGCCTCACTTTTGCGAAGGCTAGTCGCTTAAGCGAGCTTCGCAGAAGCAAGAGCTTCTTCACTTAATCTAGGTTCGCAAAAGCGAAGGAGGCTTCGCTTAAGTAAGACCTACGTTTTTAGCAGGGTTCTCTTAAACAAACCCCTGGTTGTTTTTGCGATATCAGAGAGGGTTTTTGCTGTCATTTCGGGGCTTAATCCCCATTTCACCATCTTTTAACTTGGAAGCTTTTGGGGTGGCGATTTGAACAAGATTTTTGAGGAATATCTTTTGTGTAATGATTCATAACTCTAAATCATTGATTACAGATTATTATTATTATTGAATTTATGAGTTTAAATCAAGATTTTGGATTGATAAATTGGGAGTACTTTATGAACTTGAGTTTTAAAGAAAAAGTGAATTATGAACTGATTTTCAAGTCCATTTTTGAAATGATTTTTCATAATGAGTTCCTAAAGCCTTGAATAATGTTTTCAAGTATTGTTTTTTTCGAGTTCAAACCTTAATTTTAGAATTGGGTTTTGTGTTGATTGACCCACCATTCAAGGGAATGGTTGTGGGTGTTGTTGTTTCCGGAAAGTAATTGCAAATACTTGCTTTGTTTAGATTGTGTGGCTTCCAAAGGGGAAAACTCGACTATTTAAGTGATTGTTGATTGATTTAAGGCAATTGGCTTCCTAAACCTTGTATTCTAGTTTGAATTCATATGCTTCCTTTGTTGATTGTGTGTTGTGAGTAATGGAAATGAGGTATAGGGTTTAAATTGTCCACTTGATATATCTAAATGAATAAAAAGGGGTTGAAATGAAAAAGGCTATGTGTTGAACATGATGATGATGTGAATTGTCTTAATGTAACCCTTATTGATTAATTGATGAAATGCTTGAAAGTATGAATGTGGACTTTTGAACATGATGATGTGAATTGTCTTAATGTAATCCTTATTGATTAATTGATGAAATTCTTGAAAGTATGAGTGTGGACTTAGTTGTGGAAATTGGTATCTCTTCTATGTGGTGTGATATTGCTTGTGTGCTTTGATCTTTGAACACCGCGATGAGACTTGTGATGAGTAATCATGCTGAGGTCTTTGCCGGCCAGTGTTATCATGCCGAGGTCTTTATCGGTGAGTGTTATCATACCGAGGTCCTTGCCAGCGAGTGTTATCATGCCGAGGTCCTTGCCGGCGAGTGTTATCATAACAAGGTCTTTGTCGGCGAGTGTTATCATGCCGAGGTCTTTATCGACGAGTGTTATCATGCCGAGGTCCTTGTCGGCGAGTGTTATCGTGCCGAGGTCTTTGCCGGCGAGTGTTATCATATCGAGGTCTTTATCGACGAGTGTTATCATGCCGAGGTCTTTGCCAGTTATTGTTATAGAGTCGATGGGAAATAATTTCGGCTAGTGATGATCATTGTGACTTGATACAATTGATGCTTATGCATGACTTACTTGTGAATTGTAATTGATGTGCTTGTTATGTGTGGCTAAGCTATTTGTCATTGAGATTGACTTATTTAATTTGTTGATTATTGAATTGTGAAGATCGAACTATGAATATTGGGCATGTGAGTCGTGTATTGTAGAATTGCTAGGTTAGGTTGATTTCTGTACAGGTTATAGTTTAGGGAGATTCAGTTGGAGTGTAAGGGGTATCCGATTTCTAGCTAGTCGCTTTATTTAGTAGGTTGCTTGTTGGGTATTGTGTTGTTGGTCCTCACCCTTGCTTCTACACTTGTGTAGGTTCTGAGCCCGGACCCATGTGATTTCTTTCTCCTTTTATTGATGTCGAGGCTTGTCAAAGACTGAAAGAGGTAGTTGCTTGTCATTCGGCAGGCCATGTTTTTCCTTTTCTTATACTTTGTTCTATTTGAGAAACAAAGATTGAGACTTGTACTTATTTCTTAATTTCGCACTTATGTATTTAGTGGTTTGTACACGTGACAACTTGAGTTTGGGGGTTTTAATAGAAGAATAAGTTCTCCGCTTTTCTTTCATATTCATTAGATTGATGCTGACTTGTTTTGGTGGGAAAAGACAAATGTTATCACGTCCATTTTTGGGTCGTGACATAATATATATATATATATATTGGGGGTAGGGGAAGGGGAAATGAGGAGGGGATTACAATGTGTGGAATTGAACCCTCACCAACAAGGTGAGAATTGAAGTAGTCAATCAACTGAGCTACAAAGATTCCCTAAATTAAGGGGTGTACATAAGTCGGTTTGGTTTGTTTTTTCAATAAAAAAAACCTAAACCAATTATGTCAGTTTATTAAATCTCAACACCAAATCAAACCACGCAAAGTCGATTTTTTCGGTTTCAGTTTTAATCGGTTCTTTCAGTTTTTTTAGATTTTTTTACAACTATACGGTGTTTGAAAAAGAGATCAAATATATTTTCACTTAGTTGTGTGATAAGCTAAACTTAAGAAATGCTAAATGAATAGAAATTTTCGTAAAGACGGTAAAATTCACATGAGTACAATTTTATTTTTTTTGAAATATCAACATTCATTATGTTAAATTAATAAGATTAAAGGATATAGTCAAACTGAATACAAAACGAAATATTTACAAAGTAAATTGTTAACTTCGAATTTGAAAAACTATAACAATATAATTGGAACTTCGGATCTTAATACAAAATAAAATATTTACAAATTTTACAAGCCCAAATTTTGAAATAAAATATATAAGCATTGAAAACTATAGACTAACTAAAACTATATTAATAAAGTAGATTATAAATAATATTTTTTTATCTATAAATAAAATAAAATTATATATATAATATTTACAACATTTTACAAGCCCAAATTTGAAATAAAATATATAAACATTGAAAACTATAAACTAACTAAAAATATATTAACAAAGTAGATTATAAATAATATTTTTTATCTATAAATAAAATGAAATTATATATATATATATATATATTATGTCGGTTTTGTTTGGATTCGGTTTGACTATTTTTCTTTTAATACCAAACCAAACAAAGAGTGATCGGTTTTTTTTTTCAACTGTCAAACCAAACCACAAATCGATTTTTTTTTCGGTTTGATTTGGTTCGTCGGTTCTGTTTGACTTGTACACCCCTACCTAATTCAATGCTTTATTAATTATTCCCTTTGTTCATTGTACTAAAAATAAATGTTCACTTTTACTTATTTAGTTTGAACCAAAAATAATTTATCGCTTAGTTCCTAATTTATCTTTATTATTAACTATAGTAAGGTTGTTCAAATTTAAAATCAAACTGAACCTGATAACTCGAATAAAAATTATTATTTTATCGATAATGAATTATTGATTTGACTGTTCGATGACAATTTTGATTTTATTTTCTATGGGATTACCGATTCGGTAATGATTTTGGATTTTTCTTTAATGGGGTAATCGATAACCCCAGAACTGATGAGGATGAATCTTGTAGGTTCATTATTTTTACAACTCAAGTTGTGCAGATAATACAAAATTAGTTGGTTCTTTTTGTATAAGATGTTATGTTTGTTATTTTTTTTACTTACAATTTATCTATGTAATGTTAGGTGCACTGTGTTATTAATATTTATTTCAAATTGGTAGATCATATTCAATTTAATAAAATATGATTTTCAGGCGCAAATTACTTGATAATTCTTGAAATGCCCTATTAAATTATGTTTATCACATTGTGTATAAACGATTTTCAATGAAGAAAAGCATTCATGCATAAAAGAAATGGTTTATCCGATAACAATCACTAACTTATTAACCAATAAATTTCTCCACCATTCTTTAATTGTTTAATTAACGTGTTCACAAATCAATAAGTTAAATTAATAATCTTCAAAAATTAAATTGAATCGATTGATACGCAATCCTAAACTATATTTAGTCTTTTCCAATAAACTTTTCAAAGCATTGAATTATATTTACTTTGTCTTAACTAATAATTAATAATCAAACCACTAATAAACGAATCTAAAAAAAATAATCAAAACGCATATTTTTTAACTTTATATAAGCTCAACTAATACCAATTTCAGGATCATTACAAACTCAGATTACACTTGAGAGAAATGAGCTATGATTTATAAAGTAGATAAAATTCTCATTCTCATATTACGAATCCGATATGAAATAAATAAAAAGTCGAATGTTAACAAAATCATGCCTTTCAGGTAGGGGTGTTCGTGGTTCGGTTTGGATCGGTCATTGGTTAAAATCAAAATCAAACCAATCTAGTCAGTTTTTAAAATTTTAAAACCAAAGAAAACCAATTGAAAAAATAACCATCGATTTGGTTATTGTCGGTTTGGATCGGTAATAATTTTTTTGAAGACATACGTATTTCGATATACACAGACACCTAGTACATGAATAATCCACAGGAAAGCTACTAGCTATTGTGGGTTCAATTAAGCAATTAAGCAATCCTAGAGTTATTATTACACGAACAAAGTGATTCAATTAAGAGAAAGTGTGACTATCTTATGTGAGGTAGAGTAGGTAAAGACTAATTAATGAATTTTGATGAACTTGGACTTAGGGTTGTAATAGTTGGACTAAAATTTAAGTGTTGGGATTGAGAAAATGGTAAAGTTAAAGACTTAAGTTGATTAGAATTTAATAAATTTATGAATAATATATAATTAATTATAAAATTTAAATATCTAATTTCTCGGTTCGATTCGGTTCGGTTATTTTTATAGTTTTTTTTGTAAAACTAAAACCAAACCATATAGTATCGATTTTCAAAATTTAAACCAAACCTAATCAAACCAAACCAAATATCAATTTTTCTAATCGGTTTGATTCGGATTGCAGTTCGATTTGATTTTTTTAACCATAACCATGAACAACCTACTTTCAAGATATGGTGAAATAATGTAATTGTCCATCCAATATAAATAAATCAAACTTTGCATTGTATAGTTCCTCATCAAAATAATAACTAGTAAATTTATAATTTTATACATTAATTGTAAATGTGGGTGTGTTCCTCATCAAATTAATAGCTAGTAAATTTATAATTTTATATATTCACATCAAAATAATAGCTAGTAAATTTATAATTTTATATATTAATTGTAAATGTGTGTGCGCACGCGCGTGCGTGTCAATAATTGTTCTTTTAATATAGCCTTTCCTTTTCAATTTAGAATATGATTTGGAATATGATGAGAGTTTGTATATCTTTTGACTTTGAGAGCTAAGGAACGACCCCAAACGAGTTCTTGACCCTTTTTCACCATTCTTGAGGCTAAATGTAAGGTTTTAACTCCCCGAATCCCTTTTTCGATCCGTAGAACGTAGTTTCTTGAGTAATTATCATTGGGGAAAGGTTTTGATCTGAAGTTAATGGTGGAAAAATCCCTAATTTGGGTATTGGGATTTTGGGTTGGCCTAGGGTTGATAATGTTGATATAATTCGGGTAATTAGGCCTCATTTATTGATCCTTGCGTTAATTGTATGTTTTTAGACCATGAACAAGCGGGAAGAATCCGGAAAGGGAAGATTCAAGTGCCTTAAGGGATTCAAGCTTGGATTCGAGATAGGTGATGGTTGTGATTTCATGTTGGTGTGATATATGTTTGTAATTGCTTCATTATAATACGTGTATGTATGCGAATGTTGCACTATTGATCACACTACTTGTGGATGAGGATAATTGAATAATTGTATGTCATGAATCACCTCTTGTTGTATGATTGTGAGAATATACATTGTGAATGTGATTGTGGTTTGTTGAATGGATCAGGTGTTGTGTTCCGACACACTAACTTGGATCAGTTGCCACGTTCCGGCATAAACATGTGATCGGTTGCCACGTTTCGGCATAAACATGGGATCGGTTGCTGATATACTGTGAGTTTACGGTATTTTTAATACATTTCACTTTAGAGTTATGTGTGTCTAGAGCCATTTTGTATTGGTATTAATGTGTTTTTATCGTGTTTGCAGGAAATAAGTTCGAATGTGGGAGTTAGGAGACAACTGAAGAAATGTTGCAGAAAAAGCCACCTACGGACGTGACTTACGGACCGTAGGTCCAGTCACGGTTTGTAGATGAAGGGCGTAGATCGATGGGCAAGGCTTGGAGGAAAATCAGGAAATTCTTGACTAAGTGTGGAATCACGGTTACAAGTGACGGACCGTAGATAGACCTACGGTCCTTTCTGCAGTTCCGTCAAATGGTTCAGAGAAGGTGGTTCCAGTACCTGATTTCAAAAGTCTAAGTATGAAACTATGGAGGAGGAGGATCTACAGACCGTGGATCGAGTCACGGTCCGTGTTGTTGAGTCGTCATTCGATACTGAGAAGTTGGAGATTTGTGAAGTTGAAAAATTGCCCAAGTCTCAAATCACGGAAGGGACCTACGGACCGTAGGTCAGTCTCGTCAATTACAACCGCGTCCAGAAACTTTATTTCCTTATTTCGTTTCCTTTTTAGTTGGGACTTGTTTTTCTATATATAGGGCATGTAAACCTCGTTTTTGGGGGTTAGACCTTATTACTTTTATTCTAGTTTTTGGCTTTGGAGATTAACTTGTAACTTTAGCAATTCTTGATTTCCTAAGTTGGTTTTGAAGATTTTTACTTTGAAATTCAAGTTGAGATTCTGGGCTTATTCTTCTCATTACGTAAGTTCATGATTTCTTCATCTAAAACTATGAATTGTGTTCTTGCTATTATGGTTAACTAAATCCACAACTAGGGTTGTGGGAACCATGAGTGTAACAAAGTATAAATAGTAACTAAGTAATTTTTAAATAGTGTTATTGCATGCATTGATAATTCTTTCATTTAGAAGTCTTTTTAGCGGTTGCAAATGTTAGAACTCATGTTGTTGCTACTTGCCGGACCAAGGAGGTAGTTAATAAGAAAAGAATTATTAACATAGATTTAGTGTGATACTATTGAATAGACTAATGTCAATTGGTGCCAGGGTGAAAACTAAGTCATACATTGATGTGATGTCTAATATGAGCTAAAAGTAAAAGTTAGTAAATTATACACACGTAGCCAGACCAAGGTGCGGGGTGAAATTCTCTAGTTTTCAGACAAAGAAATTAGAGATACCTAACTTGTCACTTTGCATGTAATACACTAGGAAATGATTACTATTACTAGGATTACCGCGTTATGAGCTTATGGGTTATACGTACACCCTAGTTACTTTCTCTCATTGATAACAACAAAGTTTAAATCTTGCTCACTTGTTACTTGACAACAATCAACCATTTGTTTCACAAACCCCTCCCCCCCACCACCCTTTTTTTTTACTTACTTGTTTCGGAAATACGTTGACTAAAAGAATATAATCGTAAGGTAAGTTTAAGTCTAAACCATATTCCTCGTGGGATCGACCCCAACCTCCAAGTTGGGTTCTTTACTTGATAACGATCGCTTATACTACTTTAGGGAGGCGTAATTTGAGTGTATCAAATTTTGGTGCCGTTGTCGGGGAATAAGGCTTTTAGATTAAGTTTAACTACATTATTGAACTTTAGTCAATATTTCCTAATTTTACTTTTTTTTTCTTTTGTTTTTGTTTCTCTCAGGTTCCTACTCTAGTGTATGCCAAGTACACAGAGCCAAAGTGAACCACTTACTCCTTAGGATCCAGAATTGAACAGAGCTTTGCGAATAATGAATAATCAAGGAGTCCCAGTCAATCTTATCGGAGGATATTTAGGTGATGGGGTTGAGTTGCAGCCTACGAGGGTTGGTGATGAGAATAATCAGGTTCAGGGTGAGAATCTACTGGGAGATGTATTGAAGGTACAGGATCCATCAGGACCAAGACTGCGTGACAACTATAGGGTCAACTTTAATGCCGCTGAATCTGAAGGACCTCTTGTTCTACCCGCTCTACCTTCGGGGCAAACATTCGTGGTGACTAGCAGTTTGATGCAGATGCTTACAGTAAGGGGTTTGTTCTCTGGTTTGGCATCGGAGGATCCATATGCGCACATAGCCAAGCTGAGGAGTGTTTGCAAAAGTTGTGTGGGTCGATCGGACTTGGACATGGATGTCATTGGATTGAGAGTATTTCCTCTATCATTGACCGGCGATGCTGCTGTGTGGTTTACCGAGCTTCCTTATAACTCAATCTACACATGAGACCAATGAACTGATGTGTTCCTTGCAAAATACTTTCCAGTGTTAAAAAAGTTGAATCATAAAGATAAACTCAATAACTTTGTAGCACTACCTGGAGAGTCTGTGAGTAGTTCTTGGGACATGTTCACTGCTTTCATAAGAGGTGTCCCGAATCACCGTATTGATGATGAATCGCTGGAGGAATACTTCTACCGAGGTCAGAATGACAATAGTAAGGCGATACTTGATACTATCGCTGAAGATTCATATGGTGAGTGCACTTTTGAGCAGATTGCGGTGAAACTGGAGAAGATTACCCGAAATAATAAAGCGTGGAGCACTAGAAAGTCGGATACAGGGAGAAACACATTTGCAGTTCAAGCTACAACTAATCAATCTGCCGATGAGATTCGTGAAAAGATGGCTCAGATGAGTATCAAACTGGGGTTGGTGTTGAAGCATGTGAGCAGAGGTACTGAAAAGGTAAATGATGTCAATTATTTGACTAGAAATCCACCACCGGTTGAGGAGTGTTACTATGAAGTGGATATTTTTTGCGGTGAATAATCAGACGGGTGGTGTCTGAGTCAACACCCAAGGTTCCAATACGGATAATTGACGCCAAGGTCAAGGAAACCAAGGTTGGAACTATGACAACTACAACTGAGAGGGTCAATATGTCCGGGATGGGAACTACAATTGCAACAACAACTACAACCGGAACAACTGTGGCAGCAGAAATGATTGGGTTGGCCCTTATGTTCCTCCTCAAAATCAGGAATCTGGTAATAGGGAAGCTGGAGGTAATATGTCATGTATTGAGGATATGATGCAAAAGATGATGACGAGGCTTGATTCGACTGATGAGAATGTGAAGGAGATGCGAAGTGACTTGTCTGGTATTGGTCAAAAAGTTGATTCCCATGCAGTGTCAATCAAGCATCTTGAGCAAGAAATGACTCAGTTGTCTACTACAGTAAACCCACATCAACCTGACACACTTCCTAGCAACACCATCCAAAATTGAAAGGGAATTGTATGGCAGTCACTACTTGAGGGGGTAAGCAGACCATTGATCCACCTATGCTAACTGGGGTTGAAGTTGAGGCTAGTAAAAATGATGATGTGATTGAGGTAAATGGAGAGTTCGAGATTGTGACAGAGAAGAAAGTGGAGATAACTCAGAAAGTTGTTCCCATGCTTAGAACTCCACCTCCTTTCCCACAGAGGTTAGTAAAGAAGACTGAAGAAGTCAAATACCACAGGTTTATTAGTATGTTGAAGAACCTTTCCATCAATGTGTTGTTAATAGAAGCTTTGGAGCAAATGCCTGGGTATGCGAAGTTTATGAAGGACTTGGTAACTAAAAAGCGGGCTGTAAGTTTTGAAGATGATGATAAGTTGCAACATTGTAGTGCTATTGCTACAAGGTCCCTTGTGCAGAAGAAGGAGGATCCTGGTGCTTTCCTATTCCTTGTACCATTGGGTTGCTACATTTTGCAAAGACGTTGTGCGATTTGGGTGCTAGTATCAATCTGATGCCATTGGCTATTTACAAGAAGTTGGGTTTAGGGGATCCAAAACCGACTGCGATGCGACTACTTATGACCGATAGAACTGTGAAGAAGCCCATTGGTGTGCTCCAAGATGTACTAATAAAAGTGGAGTCTTTTATCTTTCCGGCGAATTTTTTGATACTTGATTGTGATGTTGACTTTGAGGTTCCCATTATCATTGAGAGACCATTCCTAGCCACTAGGCGCGCCTTGGTTGATATGGAGAAAGGGAAGATGAAGTTCCGATTGAACAATGAAGAGGCAACTTGCAATATCTCTAGGTCTATGAAGCAGAGTAGTGAGCTCAAATCGGTTTCTATAGTGATACATATTGTAAAGAATGGTTCTGAGGTGCCTATTGAAGGGAGGTTGGGTGTTGATGCACTAGCAGCGGTAATGATAAACTTAAAGGGTGATGGTACTAAAGACTATAATGAATTGGTCGTTGCACTTGATAGGTTTGAATTCCGTTCAAAACTAAAGAGATTGAAGTTAGACATGAAGAATCATGACTCTCCACCGCTAGACCGTCTGTTGAAGAGGCTCCGAAATTAGAGCTATGTATTCTTGGGGAAAAAGGGTACTTTACCGGTCATCATTGCGGCAGATTTGAATGTGGCACAAGTTGAGGCATTGGTTTCCGTGTTAAAGAGGTTCAAGAGAGCTATTAGGTGGACTATTGCGGACATTATTGGGATTCCTCCTAGTATTTGTTCTCATAAAATTCAACTCATACCGGATCACAAGCCTAGTATTGAGCACCATAGAAGACTAAATCCGCCTATGCAAGAGGTAGTTAAGAAGGAAATCATCAAGTGGTTGGATGCTGGAGTTATTTATCCCATTGCAGATAGTAGTTGTGTGTGTCATGTTTAGTGTGTGCCCAAGAAAAGTGGATTACTGTGGTACCTAATGAGAGAAACGAGTTTGTTCCGATGCGGCCCGTGACTGGATGGAGAGTCTGCATGGACTACCAGAAATTAAATGCTTGGGCATAAAAGGACCACTTTCCTATGTTGTTCATGGATTAGATGTTCGACCGACTTGCAGATAAGGGTTGGTATTGTTTCCTTGATGGGTATTTGGGCTATAATCAGATTTCTATAGCCCTGGAAGACTAAGCAAAGGCCACCTTCACTTGCCCTTATGGGACTTTCGCCTTCAAATGGATGACATTTGGGTTGTGTAATGCTCCTGCAGCCTTCCAGCGTTGTATGATGTCGATATTTTTGATATGGTAGAGGACACTATTAAGGTACTTATAAATGATTTCTCTGTGGTAGGTGACTCTTTTGATCGTTGTCTGGACCATTTGGCCGAGGTGCTTAAAAGGTGTGAAGAGTGTAATCTTGTGCTCAATTGGGAGAAGTGCCACTTTATGGTGAAATAAGGGATAGTTTTGGGTCATCGGATTTCTGAGGAGGGTATTGAGGTTGATAGAGCAAAAGTTGAGGTAATAGAAAAGCTTCCACCACCTATCTCTCTTAAAGGTGTTAGAAGTTTTCTTGGGCATGCAGGTTTCTATAGGAGGTTCATCAAGGATTTCTCCAAAATTGCACATCCATTGTGCAAACTGCTGGAAAATGAGTATAAGTTTGATTTTGATGATGCTTGTCTGAGAGCATTTGGGGAGTTGAAGGAGAAGTTAGTTACTGCACCTATCATTATTCACCACATTGGGGACAGTCGTTTGAGGTAAAGTGTGATGCGAGTGGAGTGGCGCTTGGTGTGGTATTGGGACAGAGTCCAGAGAAGATTCTTCATCCTATTTACTATGCTAGCAAAGCTCTAAATGTGGCTCAAAAGAACTATACTGTGACTGAAAAGGATCTTCTTGCAGTGGTTTTTGCATTCGAGAAATTTCGATCCTACTTGCTTGGTGCTAAGGTCATAGTGCATACTGACCATTCTACATTGAGGTATTTGATGGCTAAGAAGGATGCAAAACTGAGGTTGATTAGATGGGTATTGTTGCTGCAAGAGTTTGACTAAAGGGGACAGAAAATCAGGTTGCCGATCACTTGTCCAGATTGGAGGATGAAGCTATGCTCATGCTTGGTGATAGAGCTGAAATTAATGATGCTTTTCCAGATGAACATGTATTGGCTGCTTCCCATGATCTGATTCCTTGGTTCGCAAACTTTGCTAACTATTTGGCAAGTGATCTGGTGCCATCAAATTTGTCTTTTCACCAAAGGAAAAAGTTTATACATGATGTGAAGAAGTTCTTTTGGGATGAGCCTTACTTGTATCGTAGTTGTGCTGATGGGATTATTCGTCGCTGTGTGCCCGAGGTCAAGATGTTGAGTATATTAGAGGCGTGCCATGCATCGCCTGTTGGTGGGCATCATAGTGGTATTCGGACTGCGTATAAAATTTTGCAGTGTGGGTATTATGGCCTACCATCCACCAAGATGCTCATGATTTCGCCAAGTTTTGTGACTGTTGCCAAAGAGAAGGAGGAATTTCAAAGAGGCAAGAACTTTCTATGAATCCTATATTGGTGATAAAGTTGTTTGATATATGAGGCGTTGATTTTATGGGTTCATTTGTGAGTTCACATGGGATGAAGTATATTCTTGTTTCGGTTGATTATGTGTCGAAGTGGGTGGAAGCAATTGCGCTTCCCAACAATGAAGGTAAAAGTGTCACCGCACTCTTGAAAAAAATATCTTCTCTAGATTTGATACACCGAGGGTGCTAATAGAACTGATTGGTCAAGGAAGCTTGATGATGCTCTATGGGCCTATCGCACCACATTCAAGACTCCCATAGGTATGTCCCCTTACCAACTTGTATATGGGAAGTCTTGCCATTTGCTGGTAGAGCTAGAGCATAAGGCTATGTGGGCAATAAAAAAGCTAAATTTGGATTGGGGCACCGCATCGAATCAGAGAATGAGTGACTTAAATGTGTTTGATGAGTTTTGCCTAAGAGCTTATGAAAGTTCAGCCTTGTACAAGGAGAAGATGAAGAAGTATCATGATCAAAGGATTGAAAAGCGAGAATTTGTTGTGGGTGATCTTGTGCTTCTATTCAACACTAGGTTGCGCTTGTTTTCGGGCAAGCTCAAGTCCAAGTGGACCGGGCCATTCTTAGTCACGCAAGTGCTCCCACATGGAGCGGTCGAGCTTGAGAACATTGAGAGAACAAGGTTCAAGGTAAACAGGCAAAGGATCGAGGTCTATCTAGGAAATGCAGAAAGTGTGAAAGAAGTTGTTGAGGCCTAGTATCTTGATGAAGTTTGAGTAATCAAGAGGCATGCGTCGTGCCACGACGTTAAATCAAGCGCTGCTTGGGAGGCAACCCAAAATGTACAATCTAGCCAACTATAAGTTTTTCTTTTCGATTTAGTAGTTTTGTTTGTTTATTTGCTTTTCTGTATTCCTTTAGATAGGTGTTTTATGTTTGGTTAGTGTTGGCTAGATATAGCATAGGGTCCGTGTCTAAAAAGTGTCCAGAAAATGTAAAAAGAAAGGCTTAATGGTTGCTGCATGTGCAGGGACGAAAAACAAAATCTGTAGAAAATGTCTGGTGTAGAGGTCTACGGAGACCATCGACGGTCCGTAAGTCCAACTATGGACCGTGAATGGTAGTCGTAGACCCCAGGTAAGTTTCCTAAATTCTTCTAAGTGTGTAAATGATCTACAGACCCCATCTACGATTCGTAGGTTGACCCATGGACCGTAGATGGGGTTTCGTGGGTCTAAACCCTAGTTCTGTCTGACCCGACCTAGACCCTTTAAACATTCCCCCCATTACCTAAATTCACCCAAACCATTTTTGTAATGTTTCCTCTCACCACCATATCCCATTAATCACCCCACCTTCATTCCCCCATATTCCCAATTCACTCTCCTTTCTCCCAAATTCCTTCATTCCCCATTCCCCATTCCTCAGAGGTTCCGGTGTTCGGGTTCCGTGCAAAAAGCTAAGTAGAAGTTGTTGGACATCTAGAGTCATCACACCATCACCCATTTCCTTTGCTTGTAAGGTAATCGACTTTCTCTTCACTTTAAATTCCGGTTCATTGTTGTTATAAAAATTCAGGAAATGGATCTTGACCTTGGGCTGTTGATTGTATGAAATTTTATTTTAAACTAAAATTAGAAACACCCTTGGGATGATAGATTGTGATTGTGTTGTCTTTATAATATGTTAAATCAGTGAAATAAGAGTCTAAATGCAAGTTTCGACTTAGAGTTTCTAGTCTCATAGGTAATATCTATAAAATAATTGAGTAATTGGAACCATTGGGATGACGAACTGGCATAAATTGTGTTGAAATGCATGATTAGACTAAGGTCAATTGTTTGAATTGGTAAAAAAATTGGTTTCGAATAGAAGCATGTATGATACCTGGCACAGACCTGATCCACGAGACCTTGTTTATGGACCGTAGATCAGGTCCATGGTTTGTAGCACAAAGCAATTCCACTAAGTGTGGAACCACGGAGGTGGACTACGGTCCGTAGGTCAATCTATGGACCATTCTGCACATCCGTGGTTCCCATCAGAGCCCAACTTTTTGGGACTTTTGACCTATAGAGGGGATCCACAGACCGTAGGTACCCACCATATGTGGCCACTAAAACCAATGTCTGAATTATGTTTTAGTTTTTCGTCTGGTTCGTTCTTTGTTCTAAAAAAATTTCGAGTGTGTTTTAAGGTTATGTTGGTACTAATTCTTCCTCCATATGTACCATGGCCTCGAATAAAGCTCTAGCCATCAAGGGTGGATCCAAATCAACGGCACCAGCCCGTCGGCTAATCAATGAGGATATTGATGCTGAGAAAGACCCCGAATATGGTCCCTCCCCACTGGGATGACATCACCCACAGCACCCCGGGCTATTCGGAATCAATCTAAGCAAGTGGTTCATGACGTTGTCACTGCCTCCCAATCTGATGAGGAAGATACATTGATAGGATCACCGGTTGGGTCTGATTCTGGTTCTGAGTCTGCCTCAGCTGCAGGGTCTGCTTCTGGATCCGCCACAGGCTCGAGTTCACATGTCCGAGCTGCCTTGTTTGATGAGGCTACTAGTTCGGGGGAGGTTCTAGTGCCACCAAACACCGACCCTGCTCTGGTTGCTGAGGAGCCAAATAGGTGGTGCGTTGAGGGACAATGACAGATATACAGGGATGCCTCGATGTTAAATGAAAAAAGGAAGAAGGGGGGGCTAATCACTGAGGAGCGCAGAGTTCTCACGGGGAGCCTACACACCATACCCGACATCCATCAGCTCTATCAGAAACACAAATGCGAGTGGATGGATCGGAGCACTGGAACTATAGCGAGGAGATAGTGAGAGAATTATATACCTCCTATGCTGCCACACTCTGTGGTTCTATCGACAAGAGGTCCAAGCCTCCAACCCAGGACCCTCTTACTTCCACTCTAGTCCGAGGCTTTTCGGTGGACATATCGCAGATCACCATCAACCGATTCCTCTATGGTCCGGGCACTAAGTGGGCACTTAACACCGCCGAATTTGACTACCAATGGGATATTATGAGGAGTGGACTGTTCCAGCGGAATGTAGAGCAGAGGGAGTCCGTATTACTTTGGTTGGCCAGGCACATAGCTATGGATGGAGAGTGTGCGGAGTGGGTTAGCACACCACACTTAGGTATTTGGAAGGCCACCCTCAATTTGGTGGCCAAGTTCTTCTAGCTTTTGGTGCGGAACAGGGTTTTGCTCACTAAGACTAATAATGCGCTTACCTAGGATAGAGCAGTGATGGTTGCGGCCTTGGTAGCAAGGTTCGAGATCGACTTTGCCCGCATGCTGTTTGCGGAGATCCATGAGAGGGCATTCAGGACCACCACCACTTTACCCTTCCCGTGTATGATCTTCCAGTTGTGCAAGGATTCTGGGGTGCCTATCTAGCATTGTGACACTTTGGTACAGGCGATCGGGACCCTTGATAACGACCTAATATGGGATGAGGCCAACGTAGCTACCCCGCGACGTGGTCCATAGATTGCGGTGCCGCCAATAAGAGCAAATTTTGTGGCTGATATGGAGCAGATGCAGGGTGAGGACCTTGCCCTTCCAGCCCACACTGATGATTCCCTAACCTCCCAATCTCCTGCGCCAGTCGGGCCTCTAGCTCATCCAGAGCCACTCCGTCTTTAGGAGTTGCTCTTGTGTCCTTGGTTTGAGTTCATAAATTGGAGGCTTAGATAGCCACGCTGCTCCAACATGTGAGGCCATGGATGCAGCGGTTTATTACAGAGTCCGAGGTTAGGATGGAGACCATGATGGACCGAAAGATCCAGACCGTTCATAAGCGCCTGGATGCTTACGAGTTGAGGGTCCTCGCACGACCAGCCCCCGCCATAGAGCTATCCTCTTTCTAGACTGAGTTGGACAGTCTCTGGGCCGACCTTAATGCCATCCTTTCCCCACACACAGATGTGCCAGAGTCTACACCTACTGCACTGGCTGATGATACAGTGCTTGGTGCTCTATACAACGAAGATGTACCGCAGTCCGATTCCACTCATGTCCTAGGTAGGAGGCACTGATCTAGCCACACCTCTGAGGCTACTGAAGATGCAAGGGAAATGAAGAGGGAGCGCAAGCAGAATGAGAAGGCTAGAAGAGCTTCCATAGTCGATGAGGAGTTGCGCCAACAGAAGGTTCGTGAGAGTATTGCTGGTGCATCGAGTTTTGTGCCCGTTTCAGAGGTGGTTGCTATTGTTAGAGATGATTTGAGCACCACTGATGGTACGGTTAGAGTGATTGATATCACTACTGAGGGTGCTGTGATAGATGATGTGGGCACTACTGAGGGTGACCCAAGTGTTGTTCCACCAGGCTTTGGGAAATCGGACCCACCCGCTTGTTGATGAGTCTTCGGCGCTATGTGCCACAGGTTTGCTTTACCCAATCCTTTAATCTTTACTTTTTGTGCATTGGGGACAGTTACACTCTATTTTGGTGGGGGTGGGGTAAATGGATTGTGAGTGATAGGGTGAAGTCTGAGTAACCCAACTCATAATCCTCTCTTGGGGTTTTCTTGCCTGCGTTTTTCTCCCCAAGAGACTGTTTTAATTTCTATTGAACTGGCATGTGTTAGGAATGTTTGTGTGGAAGCATGAGAAAGAATAAAGCATGATGGCATAATAATGAATAAAAAAATGATACTTGTCCAAAATTTGTGATATGTGCTAAAATCTCTAGGCTAGAATGAGTAGCATGTGTTGGCTCTAAGTATGACATGATAAAGAACCAACTTGATCTCATGACTTAAGCTACAACTGGAACTGGGTAATCTGATAATCTGATAATGAAACTATGTGCCAAGATTGTGTGAGAATGATTGATTGTTCAGACAGTTAGGAAGTGATCATAGGCTATTGTTCAAATTAGTCCACTTAAGCCTAACATAATCTAACCAAATGGTAGCATTATTCCCTTTTGATCCAAATAGTTGAGCCTAAAATTGACCAATTCTTTTAATTCACCTAACTTACCTTCCCTTAAAAACATTTTCTTTGTCCCGGTCCTTCCTTGGACATGTGCACCTCGACTTAGGCCAAAAGCCTAAGTTGGGGGTGGCTAAGCCCAAAAGCTACCTTGATCTTGGCCCTGGTCCGACATTGTGCACCTCAACTAATGCAAAATGCATAAGTTGAGGGTGGCTATGAAAAAGGAAGCCAAATGGAAAAAGGGTATGAAAAGAGTTTCGTGTTGAAAAAAGGAGAAGGTATGAAAGAGGATGTGACTTTGTGCAAAAGAAGCAAAAGAAAAGTGTAAAAAAAAGAGAACAAAATGAGAAATAAGAGTCAAAAAGTCACATCCTTGGTTGGAAAGAGTTAAGGGAAAGAAATTGAGATGAAAAGTTGCAAAAATAGGTCAAGGAAGAGGTAAGTAGCCAATGTAGTGTCAAGAAAGGCAGAAAGTCACTAAAAAGTACCTAAATGTACCACACCTAACCCCAAGCCTACGTTACAAGCTAAGAAAAGTCCTATAGTGATCCTAGCAACTAGTTTGGAGAGTCTAAGCAGTGAAAATAAGGGCAAGCCTATGGTATTGAGCACTAACTGTACTTGAAATTTCTTCTGAGCGTAAGTGTTGAATGAATCCTTGTACTCAAAATCATATTCATTGTGTAAAAAAGAGATTTCGTTTGAAGTAAGGGCACTAGTTACATTATCGAAAAGTTGGTACCTTGGTGATAGTAAAACAGTGTATGTTGTATGTTGATTGGTCAATCTTTGTCATATATTGATCCGCATGAGTTAGCTTGTTGAGTCTAAGAGAAAAGATTTGCACTCAAAAAGAGAGTCGGGATAGAGAGCCATGTGATTGCTTGTGCTTGAATGCTTGTTTCTACACAAGTGTCGTCTAGAGTCTTAGTGCGTCGCTTGAGGACAAACAACGAATTTAGGTTGAGGATGTTGATATATCGTGAGTTTACGGTATTTTTAATATATTTCACTTAAGAGTTGTGTGTGTCTAGAGCCATTTTGTATTGGTATTAATGTGTTTTTATCGTGTTTGCAGGAAATAAGTTCGGATGTGGGAGTTAGGAGACAACTGAAGAAATGTTGCAGAAAAATCCACCTACGAACGTGACTTACGAACCGTTGGTCCAGTCATGGTCCGTAGGTCAAGGGCGTAGATCAATGGGCAAGGCTTGGAGGAAAATCAGGGAATTCTTGACGAAGTGTGGAATCACGGTTACAAGTGACCATAGATAGACCTACGGGCCGTCCTGCAGTTCCGTCAAATGGTTCAGAAAAGGTGGTTCCAGTACTTAATTTCAAAAATCTAAGTATGAAACTACGGAGGAGGATCTACGGACCGTGGATCGAGTCACGGTCCGTATTGTTCAGTCGTCATTCGGTACCGAGAAGTTGGTGATTGTGAAGTTGAAAAATTGCCCAAGTCTCAAATCACGGAAGGGACCTATGGACCGTAGGTCAGTCTCGTCAATTACAACCGCGTCCAGAAACTTTAATTCCTTATTTCATTTCCTTTTTAGTTGGGACTTGTTTTTCTACATATAGGGAATGTAAACCTCATTTTTGGGGGTTAGACCTTCTTACTTTTATTCTAGTTTTTGGCTTTGGAGATTAAGTTGCAACTTTAGCAATTCTTTATTTCCTAAGTTGGTTTTGAAGATTTTTACTTTGAAATTCAAGTTGAGATTCTGGGTTTATTCTTCTAATTACGTAAGTTCATGATTTCTTCATCTAAAATTATGAATTGTGTTCTTGCTATTATGGGTAACTAAATCCACAACTAGGGTTGTGGGAACCATGAGCGATTAATAAAGTATGAATAATAACTAAGTAATTTTTGAATAGTGTTATTGCATGCATTGATAATTCTTTCGTTTAGAAGTGTTTTTAGCAGTTGCAAACGTTAGAACCCGCCTTGTTGCTACTTGCCGGACCAAGGAGGTAGTTAATAAGAAAAGAATTATCAACATAGATTTAGTGTGATACTATCTAATAGTCTAATGTCAATTAGTGCAAGGGTGAAAACTAAGCCATAGATTAATGTGATGTCTAATATGAGGTAAAGGTAAGGGTTAGTAAATTATATACACGTAGCCGGACCAAGGTGTGGGGTGAAATTCTCTAGTTGTCGGACCAAGGAATTATAGATACCTAACTTATCACTTTGCATGTAATACACTAGGAAAGGATTACTATTACTGGGATTACCGCGTTATGAGTTTATGGGGAACACGTACACCCTAGTTACTTTCTCTCATTGATAACAATAAAGTTTGAATCATGCTCACTTGTTACTTGACAACAATCAATCATTTGTTTCACAACCCCCCCCCCCCCCCTTTACTTGTTTCGGAAAGACGTTGACTAAAATAATATAATTGTAAGTTAAGTTTAAGTCTAAATCATATTCCTTGTGGGATGGACCCCAACCTCCAAGTTGGGTTCTTTACTTGATAACAATCACATATACTTCTTTAGGGAGGTGTAATTTGAGCGTATCAGTTTCTACGTTCCGGCATAAATATTGGATCGTGTACCACGTTCTGGTATGCTAACAGTTTGGGTAAGGGTTCCATGAGAGGACTATTGAATTGGGTTCCGTGAGGGGACCATTGAATTTTGTTGTGTATCTACTTGTGATGATTACGTTCATATCTAATGATGATTAATATTGGAAGACTGTATGTTGCTCTGAATTGATAACCAATGTGTATTATTGAAAACTTGTGATGCTACATTGATCCTGAAAAGATGACTAATATTGTAAATGTTTGGTATATGCCTGTTTTATAATGTTGTGGTTACTTTCATGTGTTTCACTTATTGGGATAGCCGCGTGATTCTACCAGGATAATGTGGTTGTGTACTGATACTGCACTTGCCTGTTCTTTGTTGAGTACAGAGCATCTTTAGGCAACTATTGATAGACCTCAACTAAGTGACTATTGTCACTCCCCGAGCCTATACCCCGGACGTGGCTGGTACTCGTGGACCATTGCTGGCCCTAATCGAACCCTTGGCCTGGTTTACTTACTCAGCGGAAGACTCTAAGCATTATTATAATAATCAAATGCACTTACTCAATTGTTAAATAAAATAACTTAGAATGTTTAAAAGTCAACATTCAACTTGGCCAAAATGGCAACACAAGTCTTAACATATGAAATGATAATGTAAATACAACTGAACTACTAACTATCTGACTGTCTATAAAGCCTCTAAAACAAAGAGGGATGTCGGGACAAGACCCCCGATCATCCTAATAATGAAATACTGAAAACAAAGTAAAAGGAGTCCTCCGAAATGCAATGAGGCTCACCAACTGACTTTGAGTGCTCAACTGGATCAACGAGGCACTGGGTGATGATCCTGGTTACCTGTATCTACATCATAAGAAGATGTAGGCCAATTGGCATCAGTACATTGAATGTACGAGTATGCGAGTTGGAATGCTAAACACAACATAGGCTTGAAAAGAATCTGAAAGAAACACTTACCTTGGCTTTACTCAACTCCTGAATAACTTAACTCAATATAAAGCAATAAAACATATGCAATATATAGAAAGCTTGTAAAAATAGTGGAAAACAACTTAGTTTGTTAAAGAAAATGCAATAACAAATTCAACTTTACTCTATTAATAAAGTAATATAATTTATGTGGGAGTTTCTCTAACCGACAACCACCATTATGAGCCTAAGTGGTGGTACAATGTCTTGCCCATACTGCCAGAATTGTCCTATACTTTGCCGTCATATAGAACACTTAACTAAGTGGATCCACTAGTCTATGCTAAAAGCATCTTAAAGAGTCATCTAAAAAGTATGACCCTTTACTACCCATGATGGCTACATGGTTTATGGAGACATAAGTTATTTGAACTCAGACTCGTCCCCATATCGGTGCTCAATACTACTCCCAAAATATACTTAGCTCATATGTTTGTAAAAACAAAACTCTTTCTTTGGTTTGAGATAATTACTCATAAACTTAGCTTAAAAGCTCTCTTGAAATCTCAGTTTCCTTTCTTGCTCAAATGTAAAAACATTTTAACTCTTGGGAATACTTAGTTCCAGTATACTTCTTTGAAGAAATGAACTTCAATCTCTACTCTTTACTCTTTACTCAACTTGAACTTTAAGTCTTGAAACAAAGTTAAAATGTTTGTAAAAGACTTTTGAAAACTTTATAAACTTCTCTTAACTTGACTCTTAACTAATTTACTTGACTTGACTATTAACTTTCCTTGAATTGAATTATGGATTCAAGGACTGTTATTTGTGATAGGAAAGATCTCATGATGTTTAGGAGTGTTTTTAGATAGTTAAACATGAGAAAAGATCAAGAAATCACTGTATGGAAATAAGTCTGCGACGCGGAGACACATTTAAATATTTGATCACAAAATTAAATTTTTAGACAGAGGAGTCCGCGTCCCAACCACGACGCGGAGCTAATTTTTGTTCACTAGGGAGCAAGTCCGCGACGCGGACTTGTGTGCCAGAACCTGCTCGACTTTTTCCTTCTTCGTTTTCCAACCCCAATTTGCCTAAATTCAACTATCCTTCTCAGATTATTTTTAGATTCAGATACCCAGCATATGTACCCAAGAACCTAACTCAAAACAACTCTAAAACTCGATATAAAGATCTCAAGACTTCTCAACGTAACCCAATTCAAGAACGAAAACAATTTCAAGATATACATATCAAGAACATCAAACTTTCAACCTTTTTAGAGAAAATTTCACTGAACTAAACATGTTTGGTCCGCGAGTGAATGAACCCAATGCTATGAGAGTCTCACATACCTTGTAGGATCAAATCCTTGAAGAAACCCGAAATCAATTCCTTACGAAGTGATGAATCTTGCTCTTACTCTTCTCCTTTCTTTTCTTTTCTCTTCTCTCAAGCCCTAGCGTATTTCTTAATTGCATAAACTGAACTAACTCAGTTTAGACCCCAAGTAATTTACTAAAAATGGATTTAATAAATTGGGTAAGGAAAAGACTAAACTACCCTTTCAAAATCCGGTTTAGACTTTCCTTAATTGAACAACCCGACTTCAAATAGACATATTTCACTCATACGAACTCGGAATTGCACAAACTCGGTGGATTTGGAAATATTATTTCCTACGATATCTGGAAACACGCCTAACTCATTCTGAACTAGGAGTTATGGTTGTTTGAAGTTGACCAAAACTCATCCTTAACTTAACTTAAACAAATTTCCAGATTTTCATGATTTCCTAAAATCACTATTTCCAATTCTTGACTTCTTCCTAGTTATTTCAATTTGCGAGATGTTACAATTATTGAGCATGATTGGATTCAAGGGTGAGCCAGTTCTTTCAGTCTGCTGTGGATCTCTCTTTTTTTAAGTCCACTCTCTTCGGACTCAGACTATTTGTTTAAAATGTTGTTTAGTTTCGGGGTTGTACCCCTTGTTCTTAGACTTGTCGTTAGTAGAGTTTTGGTACAATGACTTTCAGGTTCTAGGGGTTGTTCTTCCGAATTAGTTTGGTTAGTTGTTTGTTAAAATCTTAGAGTTTATGGTGACTTCATTTTTATAGTCATTTAAACCTGCTTCCGTATCTTTAAATGCCTTAGTTTTTATAAAATTTGTTTGTTTAGGTTGTAGTAATGGTTCTCCCACCTGAGGGTTGTGTGGGTGCCAATCACGACGATCTGGGTTGTGACAAAGTTGGTATCATAGCCCTAGGTTCGTTGATCTCATTGTACCAAAATGAGTCTAGTAGAGTCTTGCGGAACTGTATGATGACGTCCGTACTTTTCTTTGAGAGGCTATAGGACTTTAGGAAAAACTCACTTCTTTCTACTCCTTTGTGCTATGACTTGAATCCAATTGGTATCTAGGTGATACAAATTGTTATCTTTCCTCCTTCACTCTGTGGTCCGAACTAAAGCAACAAAAGTGGTAGCACCATCACTAGCGAGAGAGGATGTGTATAGACTACCAACAGTTGAATAGGGTCACCATTCAGAACAAGTATCCATTGCCTCGGATAGATGACCTTTTTGACCAATTGCACGGTGCATCGGTTTCCTCTGAGACTGATTACCATTAGTTAAAGATTGAGGTGGTTAAGAATTGGGTTCGACCAAGTTCTATGATCGAAAATTAGCAGTTGTGTGGGTCTCGCTAGCTACTATTGTCACTTTTGGTATGAGTTGAATCAAATTGGTATCTCTCAATTCCAATTGGTATCTCACCGAAGTGAACTAGACGCCATAGTCCCGACTGAAGGGACACAAGCAAGTTAATTAGAACTGAGAAGGTTCCAATTGGTATCTTGCCTTAGGGGTCGTATAAGGCATAAATGATCAGTAATAGTATGGAACGAACTAATTAAGGAATTTGGGCTTGTGTGCAAGTTGTAACTACTTGAGTGTCGTGAAACTTGTTGTGAAAAGAAATTCATCACGAGATTAGGTGCAAGAGTCTAGATAAATTACGATGTAGTTCGTAAGCGAGAAATCTAGACGTGTGTTGTGACTACCTGATAACCGCGTGAGTGTCTGGGTGAATCCTGGGGATGTGTGGGTTATGGTGTTGAATTAATGAGAATGAGTTGGATTGTGTATCGTTGGATTGACTTGGGTTTGACAATGATTATCCTAGTTCAAAGGATTATCCTAAATTGGTCAGTAAAGCTAAAAGCCATTGAAAGATTTAGAAAAGAGAAAAACCCAGAAAAATTTATTGCCTGGGTTCTGTTTTCGTCTGAGCCGTTAGGGCGGGATTTTCCCACCAGCGCGAGGCGACCAGAGTGGGACATGGCGAGACAAAACCTCAACCCTATCTCCTCTATTTTTCCCAAGTCTCCTTATAGAACCCAAATCGAATCTGAACTAACCCCCGCGATCTAATTCAATTTTCAGCAATCAAATATAAATTATAAGGTGTGTTAAAATTGTAGAGAACCTAGGCATATGAGGAGGACATCAGTGAGGCTGTGGAGGTTAGGGAAATGGTAATGCAGGTAGAGGAATAGTGCAGCCAGGCATGAAGGTTTGCCCATCAAGAGGACATGGCTCAGTTTTATGTTTTTTCGGGCAAGACCGAGTTTGAGGTTTGTGATGCAGTGGTCTCTAGTGCTACTCTTGTTTGTCCCCGGATGACTATTGTTTTGTGTGATCTGGGTTCTACTTATTCGTATGTAACCGTGCGATTTGCCTCTGAATTTGATATGATTTGTGATATACTTGATGCCCCATCCATGTTTCTACCCCAGTTGGAGAGTCATTCATAGTCACCCATATATATCGTGTTATCCTGTTGTGTTTATGGATTTTTCAGATTTGGGTTGATTTGGTTATGCTCTCTTATGACTGACTTGGTATAATCTTAGGCATGACTTGGTTGTCCCCCTATTATGCTGTGCTTACTGGTAATGCTAAGTCGGTAACTCTAGAGATCCCGGGTAGGGAAAGGTTAGAGTGGGAATGGGGTACAAGCCTAAGTCAGCTAAAGGTTATATCTTTCGTGCGGGGTAGGAAACTAGTGGGGTAGGATTGTTTGGCGTAATTAGCTCATATTCAGGATGTTGAGGTTGAGTCTCCCTCTATTGAGTCTATTTCCTGTGGTGTCAGAATTTAGAGAAATGTTTCCTACTGATTAGTCTGGTATGCCTCCGGATATAGATTTAGATTTCTGCATTGACTTGGAAACTGTTCGTCCCATTTCCATCCTTCCATATTGTATGGCTCTGGCAGAATTAAGAGAGCTTAAGGCTCAAATCCAAGAGCTTCTTGATAGGGTTTCATCCGTCCTAATGTTTCCAAGTGGGGTGCTCCTTTCTTGTTTGTTAAGAAGACGGAGGGTAATATAAGGACTGATGATTTTATCTAAATCCATAAGGGAGTGGATTAATACCAAAATGACAAGCTTATGGATAAAGAAAGTTCCATTGAGTATACTTGGGTGAAGGAAATTGAAGATTTTAGTAAGAAAGTGCGTACCAAGATTGTGTTAGTCCTTTAAATTTGATGAGTATACCTGAGTTTTAGGTATCATGTTGATGAAAAGGTTGACTTCATAGTTATAATCAGGGCTGACTGAGTGTAATGGTAATAAGAGTTCGCGATGAATTGTGATGGGATGCAGCTATATAATAAGATTGTTGGTTAAGCGAATTCTTGTATAGTAATTACGACTTGCCAGTATCTAAGGTTGTGGTTTTCCAATATTTTATGAGTAAAGTGGTTGTATGGAAAGTTTTAAGAGATGGTGGGACACAACTCGAATCGAATTTTAAAGAGCTAGAGTTATAATGAAGAAAAATAGTGGGATGTAGTATAGCCTTTAGAGAGAGGTGATAGTAAGAATATTTTATTGGATTCTTAAGGCTAAAGAGGTATCTTCGGAGGGGTAGATAATTAGGTTCAAAGACGTGTGATTTCAGGGTTTTGTTGTGGCTATGATAATAGTGTCATGGATCCATCAGATGGGTTAAAAACTATTGAAAAAGTCTTGAGAAAGGATTGTGCAGACATTAGCTTGAGCGTGATGATAAGTGCTTTGTTTTTGTTTTTGAGTTTAGTAATGAGTACGATTGAATTGTTAGCGAAAGATATTGTAAGATCGATGGAGATGCGATCGATGATAAGCGGAGATACATGATTTCATAAAAATCTTCAAGGTATAAGCTAATGTTGATAGATAAGGGGATTGTGTTATACGATTAATTTACAATTCAAAGTTTTCATTGTAAGTCTACATTCGTGGTGATATATTTTGTCAAGGTATGAATTGGAAAGGTGAGAAATGATCAATTGTATCCGGTATTGAGCATTTGAAAGGACTTACACCTGGGTTGAGTCGTAAGTTTACTACTATTGATTGTTAAGTACCTAAGAAAGGTTTCATTTTTAAAAGTGTTGGTTTATAATAAGGTAAAAGGTCGGAGTGTTTATGATGGTTGTTAGTGTTGTGAGTATGATTCACTAACGATGCTCTAGTGTGTTTTCACTTTTGTGGGTGGATCCCTAGTGGTGGATGATGAGTCCATGATTTGGACTCATTTAGGGATATATTTTGATGTAATTAGTGTCCTCAAATGCATGTTTTATCCCGATATCTGATGAAAACCTTTAAGTTTCAGGTATTTGAAGTTTGAGGCAAAGCATGGACACTACTTAGCAAAAAAGAGCAAAAGAAGACGAAAGAACAAAGAAACGAAGATCTATGAATCGCCAACAAATTGCATATTCGCCTTTTTTTCTAGTGTGCTAAGCCCTAAAGGAAAGGATTAAGTCGGCGAAAAAAGGAAGCAGTCGGCACATCTCCAAGAAGTTCTGTGAAGCAATACCATGTCACCCAATAATCCAGAGCACGGCGATGTTGAAGGTTGGTGTAAGACGGCGATGAACTACACCAAAGGGAGAATCGCCGAGATGATCGGCGATTCCGACTAACGACGTCGAATGATCTACTGCAGCACAAATCTGTAAAACCTATAAATACTAGTTAGAGTTTTAGTTTTAGTGTGGAACAATTATTATAATTTTCACTTAGAATCGAACATTATTGTAATTTTCAGTCTAGAATATTAGCTTTTCATATTTATGCTCTGAGTCTGAGAAGGTTTTGAAGACTTGAAGAAGAAGAGGGTTTCATCTCCAAGGATTTGGACTTGGGTCTCTTGGATTCTTCATTCTTAGCCTGTAACAAGACTTAAATCTTCATACCCATTTGAATGCAAGCTCATT